>JAHWFO010076724.1:512037-539339 GCA_023313115.1 Rhysida immarginata | reverse complement strand
CGATCTTGCTCAATGACGCCTATTTGATAATAAGAATAAATTTTAGTGTTAAGCTAGTCGAGAGAGAGAGAGATACAGTCTAATTATGAATTTTAAGGGGGTGATAAGTTTGATATATTTTGTCCTTGTTGTTTCTGTAAAGAATATTATATTTTTTTTTAGTGGGAGAGAATAATTCTTGAAGTGTAACAGTATCTTATTATTTTCTTTATTTTATTTGATGGAGTATTGAATAAATGTGTTAGATATTTATATATTTGTTGCAGTTGTCTTGTTTAAGAAATTATAAAGTTCCTTTTTTATTTGGTGGGCATGTAAGCATCACAATTGGGTTAAGATTGAGAAAATCTCCTTGACAAGTACTTGAGGAAGATAAGGGAAGGAAGGGAAGGTGTAATATTTTCTTTAATTATTTATTATGATGGTAAGCCCGATCTGCAACCAGGAGCAGATTAATGGTTAAAGGGGAAGGTGTAAAGGGAGAACTAGGAAGTAAGCTTGTTTTTTTTTCTTTGTTGTTATAATTTCGCCTTATGGTATATATTTAATTGGCCTTAAGATATACGGGGGGAAGGAAAGGAGAACTACCACTATACGATCAAAAATAGAAACTTTTTATTGCGGCACAAGAAGGTATTAGAAATCCCTTGGAAATAAGAATGACTTATAATAAGAATAAGTAGGCAGTAGAGGAAGAGCCATGGTAATGTTGTGCTTTGTTAAATTAATAGAGTAGTCCCTAGCTATTGAAATAAGTGCGGAGCGAGGGTGTTGTTGCGTCACAAAATGCATTGGGACGCATCAGCATCAACGATCCGTCACAACATGACTGGTTATAATTTGTAAAAAATGAAAGAAATAATCAGTTTCAATAATCACTTATTGGAATGTAAAAATTTTGTGAACTTGTTTTCATAAATAAACATTTTTTTTTAATAGCTCTGATTGGTTGTGACAACATAAATCAGCAACCAACGCCAAGCTTGGCCTTTAACGAGCTTGCAGCTGCAGATTTCCACGCATTATTTGAGTTATTCATACTACTAATAGTGCATTTACCAGAGGCGGGTTCTTTATCTTAGCGGCTTCATCAGCCGGTTGACAATGACACCAGGTGATGACGTCATATCATTGTTTCACCCTAGCGTTCTTCTTGGGTGTCTCTACCAGCCGGCTGGCAAATCCGGCTAAGATAAAGAACCTGCCTCAGATGAGGGTTCCTTGAGGCAAGATCAGACAATCTGATAAAAGTAGATTTGTTGATAGTGGCAGAGTTTTTTTCCAACAACGAATGCTTTAGAGTAACTGAAAGTTGAGGATTTAAAGAAGCTAGCTAACAAACTTCTCATGTGATTTAAATAAACGTAGCAACAAAACTGTGGCTGTGGATACTTACAAGTCAAGAAGAGAGAGAGAGAGAGAGAGAGAGAGAGAGAGAGAGAGAGAGAGAGAGAGAGGTCCTTCCACTTTTCCACAACGTCATTTATTAAACCATAAATGTACACTGAATTATGACCACCCGCTTAGTAATGGGAGTAGCCACCCTTCGCCGCTATAACTGCTGCTAGGTGTCGTGGCATGAATGCAAGAAGTGCGCGGTATGTGTCCAATGGTACGGCAGTCCATTACGCTTGAAGCGTTGTCCACAGAGCTTCGAGAGTCATAGGTGGAGGGTCCAGCTGCCGTACATGGCGATCAAGGTGCTCCCACAGATGTTCGGTTAAATTGATGTCTGGCGAATTAGCGGGCCAAGGGAGCACTCGAAAGTCAGTAGAGTGTTCCTCGAACCAATCCAGAAGGAGACATGTCTTGTGGCAGGGTGCATTGTCCTGCTGGAACACACCATCACATTGGGGGAACATCGTGAGCATGTACAGGTGCACCTGGTCTGCTACGATTGAGAGATAGCTACAGGCATTCAAATTGCCCTCTAGACGAATCAGTGGACCTAACTGCTCCCAACAGAAGATCCCCCTCACAAGCTCACTATCCCCATCAGCCTGTTTCCGATCCGCATTAGCCTCCTGCAGTCTCTTTTCATGGCATTCTTATGGAGCAAAAACCTTGACTCATTGGAGAAGGCGACCTTAGCCCACTCGTCTGTGGTCCAATGGCAGTGCTCATGTGCAAAGTCTAGGCGTCGTTGACGATGATCCCTGGTCAACATGGGTGCGTCGACTGTTCAGGCCCATCTGTAGGAGGGTGCGTTCAACAGTAATGTCGTATATACGTCTGTTGGCACCACTGTTGAATCTGGTGGTCAGTTGATGGACTGTGGATCTCCTGTCACCTTTCACGAGTTGTCGTAGGTGCCGTTCACCCCGTTGGTCGATGGCTTGTGACCCTTTACAGCAGGGCTGTCCAAGATTTCTGTCCGCGGGCAGCGCCCGTGCTCGCGGATAATGTTCCTTGCCCCCATATTGCACACTACGTTGATCAGTTCCTTAAAGTCGAGTTGCTAATTATCAATTCAACATTGTAAAAAAAAAAAAAAAAAGAGGCAGTTTACCATTTTATTTCCTTTTATTTTGCAATGTGTAATCGTTGTTCAGGCGAACCATGCATGTGCCTCGAAGGGGTGCTGGTCATAATTCACTGATATGACAGTGTACATTTCGATTGCTATGCAATCATCGTTCAGTTCAGTATGAGGCAGAGAAAGAGCAGAACAATGATTCTACTCTTTCTCTGTCTCATACTGAACAATGATTGCATAGCAATCGAAATGTAGATTTATGTTTAGCAAATTACGTTATGGAAAACTGGAAGAACCTCTCTCTCACCCTCTCTTCTTGATTTTCATGTGACTGTTTGATATTAAATTCGTTTGTTGATATTACAAAATAATTATTAATGATGTATAATATCTTAATAAAATAATTTTATTAAATTGACAGAATTAAGTAAAAATTCTGAAATTGAATTAAATAGATTTTTAATATGATTATTCATTTTTTGTAACTTTTTATTATTATAATAGCCATTTTTGTTGTAACTTGATTTTTCCACTGTCATAAAATTATTTATCAATTTGATGTATCGGGTCTGGATGTGAAATGTATGGAGATGCTTCTATAGGATATGTTCAAGCTAAAGGAGAAGCTACAAAATGCATTGTTAAGTGTAAAATTTGTCCCGAGCACAAAACTATATCAAAAAATTTCACAGTTTCAATGACGATTGATGAAAAGGAAGAGAAAGTTGTGGATGTTAATTGCTATGACTGTCCTGCTGCAGAAGGTAAACAGTGCTCATCATAACGATAAACTTGTATGACTGTTGTTTGACACTATCCATTTTTTGTGCGGATTAAGAGCTAAAACATTAGCAAACGTCGAGTAAGGCCATGCAACGACAAGGCTGTAATGGCTGCTGTGATCATGTTAGTTGATTTGTGACGTCATGTGAGCAGAATGACATTTTCGTGGGTGGGGCTAAGTAGCAAATCAAAAATTAATTACATGTATAAAAAAACAGTGAGGATTTGAGAAGCGAAAATTTTTTGTGTATTATCTAAGAGATGCGTTCTTTAATTTGACAATATTTGTAAAAATCATGTTTGTAATATGAATTGTAACCTTGTCTTGAATTGGTATTTTAATGTTAGATATAGTTATACTCAATATAAATGAATCCATTGAATAAAACATTTATCTAATCATTTAAAAACAATACTCTATTATTTAGTAACATTTTTAAGATGCTGAAAAATTCAGCATATAAAAAATCAGCTTTAAAATTGTCACACACGATGCATCGTTGAAATAAAGCATTCTTTTTCTATTTTTCTGCTATATTTTTATAACCAGTACATTAAAAATAAAAATAAGTTTCTTCATACTGTCAATTTACCGTAATTTTCGGCAGTAGCGCCGTGGCGTTTCTGTTAATAAAAGTGTAAATTTTGGCTTGTGCGGCATATCAGCCACCGCGGCGTTACTGTCGGAGATTTTACAAAAATGAAAAAAAAAAATAAATTCTACCCACGATTTTAGGCCTACTTTATATCATTTCTCTCAACGATATAAAATGAGTAGTGACAAATATATTCCTTGATTTATATTTATTGATGAATTTATAGATGAATTCACATCCCTATTGATTAAAAATTCACTCTGATAGCAATTGAGCGTGAGCGTTCATTGACAGCGGCGGATTGAACGACCGGGTCACCAGGAAAAAAACCGGTGGGCCGGACGGATGCCTTAACTTTCTCGTGATTGAGGGCTGCTTTCGCCGATTTTTCCCGGTACCTGCCTGGTACGATTTAGACTGCCAGTCCGCCTATGTTCATCGATCAACGTGAGCACTTTCAAATCAACGCCTAAAAATTTCAAATCAACTTTCAAATCTGATTACGTTCAAGCACGCCTGATCACTTTCGCTTTGCAATAATGGCCGACAGTGAAAGCGTATCCCACCTCGAAGTATGTTCCGAATGTGTTTATAGTTTTGTAATGAATCAGAAGGCACAAAACACATCAGGATACACGTTTTTTTAAGGATAAATCTTCCCTTTTAGGTGACTGTGACGCAACAGCAAAAAGGCAGGGTAAACTCGCTACGCTCCTGCTACAAAAGGGCAACTCCCGCCAGCTTATGATTAGCACACACTGGTATACTGAAAACGGGAAACGAAATTTGTCTTTAAGCAGAACGCCTGTTGGCGTATTTCTTTTCTGTTTTTTAATTAAAATTTCTTATAGCTGGATACACGTTAGGGGCGAAGGAGCTGAAGATAAAAGCGAAGATTGTTTTATATTATTTTTAAAAATTTTTTCTCTTAGGTTTCGAATTTTCTTTAAAGTTTCGTTTTTCTCGTACGCTCAGGGCTGACTATCAGAAAGATTTACAAGCGCGTGCGCGGGGCTAAACGGTCACGAGAGCGCTTGAGAGGTGTTAGAAAACACCAGTATTTTATTATATACAGGTATTATTTATTATTATTATCATAAGCAAGGGCACGGTGGAGTATATCTTCAACATGAGCAGAATATGTTTCAAATTCGCCAAAGCGATGTGAAAGTTATACAGCAGCTTTTAAACTAACAGCCAAGATTGAAAAGGCCTAAGAGCAATCGTGCAGCAGCGAGGCAGTTAGGAGTCGACGAAAAATGTATTCGGCGCTGGAGGAAATGTATGCAGAAATATATTATACGTATGAAATTAAAAATTTTCCCCCACTCAAATGCGTATTACTTTTATTGAAGCATATAAGAAAACTGTTTTTAGACCCCCCAATCCCGTGCGAGCTGGGGGGGGGGGGGGGCGGCATATCGGCCGCCGCGGCGTTACTGTCGGAGATTTAACATTTATGTTTAAATTTTGCTGCAGCGGCGTATCAAAGATTAATTTAAGCCACACCTCGGATGTTTAATTTATTGATGAAAATAGGAAAGAAAATTCCACACCCTGGTTAGAATCCAAGCTGTGGAAGTTTCTTTCATATTTTCATCAATTTTATTACAAGATTAATTTAATTTTGTTAACAATTTTTTTTTATGATAATTTAATTTGAATTTAATTTTCATAACAAAAATTTGATTTTTAAGCAATTTAGACAGTTATCTTAAATATGACATCTTTAATTTGAAAATTTTAATATAAGCAATGACTAAAATAGCTTATATATGTTATTTTCAATATCATTGTCATAAAGAAATCATAAAATGTGCCGTTAAAATAGTAAAAAATTGATTTTTAACTTTTTTCAATATGTCGCACCTCTCACAAGTCTATGTAAAATTTTTCAAATATATTAAATTAAATTCTCTACAAATATGAATTTTTTTCAGTTACAGCTATTTTAGAAACTACTTTAAACAATTTCTTAAGATTAATTTTGTCAAAAAAAAAAAAATTTTTAAGGGTAAATTTCGCATCAAATTTTAAAAAAAAATCACAAAGAAATAAAATCGCTATCAGTTGTGTCCGTTTTAATGTGATTATACATCGAGAGAGTAGACTGTTAGGCCTACTGCTCACATAGCGAGAGGTTGCCCTCTCTTCTTCCACAAGTCAGCATGTGATAATGGCCATATGTTATTTCTGCATCTAGCAAGTGTTTCTCCCAAGCGTTCCAAGTAATCGATATGCAAGTGAGCCAATGTAATGCAATCTGTACAAAGGAGACATTTTTCTTTTGTTTGAAGCATCTGATGTGTTTCATCGATAAGCTGCTAAGTGAAAGCTTCTTGGTGTTCCACTAGATAGATCCATGAGATCACAATTGATGAAAAGAAGTCATAAAATGTTCCAGTTTCTCATCGGATACCAACTGATAAAATGAAATGTGGGAATAGAATGAGACACTGTGGCCCAAGATTAAAATGTCAAAGTTCAGTAGGTTCCACAAGAACATGTGTATGGACAGATTTTTAGTGTGATCACCTAGGGAAACTGAAATAGAAAAGCTTTAAAAGTGCGATCATATATACCTTTTAAACAAATGAAAGATGACGTTATCAGCAATCAATTAGCATATGGGTCATTCCACTCAGTTCAGACAGGCATTGGCATTGACCTCTCGGATTTTAATGAAATTTGGTATATACAATTGCCCTAGGTAATGAATGCCAAATATTTTTAATTTTTTTTCATTTCTATGGAAGTTACAGACATTTAAAATTTTTGAAATTAGAGTGGGGGCCTTATCTATGAAGTACTGTAACTTCGGTTATGTTTTACTTAGAAAGATGTGATTGGTGACATATGAAAGCTCTTTAACTGTAGATTCTATATGAAATTTTTAAAATTATATTACACATGCGCAAAAATTTGAATTTAATAAAAATATTTTATTTATGCAAATTTCTCAAAAGGTGGGTATTTTTTTTCGTTAAAAAATTATTAATATCTTACACATACTATCATAAAAACAATACAAAAAATTCAAAACTGTGTTTTGCTCCGTTTTGAAGATATGAATTTTTAAAGCTCAAGCTCCAAGCAGTGGGAGTCAGGTACATGTAATAGGGACTTGACTACTCGTACAGGGAAGAGAAAGCATTTAACCTTGGGACCATTCATTTATTTACGTTTTATTATTTATATAAATAGTATTATTAATTATAATTACACAAAAAAATAAAATCAATAATAGCATTACAATAATAATTATATCAATAGGAAAAACATTTCTTAGAACTTCAGTTTTTTTTTTTCAGAAGTCAGAAAAGTATTGAGCACCTGTTAAATAAGAAGATAATTTACCGCTTTTTCGAAGCTAGATAACACAATCACGATGAAATTTAACAATGTAGTCAGCTGGATTAACGCTTTTCTCATTAGGGATAGCGAAATCGTCAATGAAATCAAATATCCCATTATTGAACGAAACTGTGACGACAACAATTAAACTTATTTCTCAATTAAAAAATCTTTTCTCATTCGTAATAATGTTTTCACAATGAGGATTACTAATTCCCATATAAAATAACGCTACAACAATTATTTAACCTATTGCATGGAATGAAATAACGCTTTCAGTCAATTGATTTAACTCTGTTTAATAACGAATTAAACATATTTCTCGGTCATATAAACTATATTATTACAAAGTTAACGAAACAGTCAATATTATTAACGCTTAAAATATGAAAATAATGCTTTCGTCAATAAATATAACTTATTTACTACAAAATAAAATTAGTCATAGAAATAAGTAAAATATCATATAAAAAATAGAAAAATTCATAAAACATGTAAATTGAGATAGTTCACACATCATCCGCATCCAGAGGATCGTCAGAGGCAATGAATGTCCCTGACGGGGTATTGTCGATTCGCCGTTTCCCCAAGCAATCCAAATAGAACTGACGAGAATGCCTGACATATCCAGCACAATTCTCAATTGAAATTGATGCGATTGCTCTCCCTACTGAATCCAACAAGGTTCCTTGTTCCCAGACATTTTCTCCTCGTACCAACATTTTCATTTTTGAAAAGGCCTCTTCAATTGCGTTAAGGAATGGAGAATAGGGTGCATTATACTGGCAATGAAATCGGGGATTAGCACCAAACCAAGCTCTTATTTCCACAGTTTTGTGGAAAGTGGCGTTATCCATCACGACGATGTATTCATTTTGATCGTCCAGCTTTCCTTTCATTTCATTGAGAAATGTTTCAAATTTCATCTTGTTGAACGACGCAAATTGGTGTCTCGTGAATAACACCCAAATCTTCGGATATGGCCATGCAGACTGACAAATTACCTCCATGTTGAGTTGGAACTTCTATAGTCGCTCGCTTTCCAATAAGAGCGCGCCCACGGTTACGACAGAGGTGAAGATTGAAGCCACACTCACCCACATAAATTATATTTTTCTTTGCATTTTCAGCTCCCATCATAAACTTCACATGTTCATATCGAGCTTCAATCGTAGATGGAGTATTTCGTGAATGAGGAATAGGATCCAGAGTCTTCACTGTGATTTTTCTCCTTCGTAAATAACGGTCGATTGTAGAAATGGAGATCCGCTTGTCCCGAACACCAAACATGTCTGTATTTAGATGAATGTATTCTCGTATTTGCTTTAATGTAACATCTGGCCGACTTTCCACATAGGCGATGATAGCATCGATTTGAGTGTCACTAAGGAGTTGTTTTTTTCCTCCTTTGGGTTTCTTCTCAATTCTACTATCTTTTCTGAAAGTCCAACCGATAGAGTGAACAGTATTTTTCTTAATTCCCAATAAAATCGCTACTTCTGACTCTGTCTTGTTACGGTTGAACAGCAAATCAATCACCCGTTCGCGATCAGTGTCACTAATGATGGCGTTTTTTTCTCCCACTACTCTTCCGCTGCATAACTTGTGTACTAACCTTCACCAGTGGGTT
Organism: Rhysida immarginata; assembly: GCA_023313115.1. Classification (NCBI taxonomy): domain Eukaryota; kingdom Metazoa; phylum Arthropoda; class Chilopoda; order Scolopendromorpha; family Scolopendridae; genus Rhysida; species Rhysida immarginata. The sequence goes on along the minus strand of JAHWFO010076724.1, from coordinate 530,500 downwards.
CACTAAGAACACCATCTAGAACAGGCTCCACACTATTTTGACGTGCTGGATTATTGATTTCACTCTCGCCGAAGCTAACCAAATCATCTGTGACTATCATCGAATCACAATCAAATTGAATAGACCCTACTTGACTCATTTTTCATTCGTATATGTGTTAAATGAGTGGTAACAGTACTAAATTCAACGACGAATAAGTCAAATGTATGATTAAAAGTACTATTTTTAGGAAAAATCTGTTTGTAATGAAAACAATGAAGTTTTCTTGAGCAGTAAAAGCCTTAATTTGAAAACCGCATGAGTTAATGTGAGTAATGTTCATTGTTATCTGAATGGGAAGAACATCACCTTGATTGTAAAAAATGCTATTTTAATGGAGACAGTGTCGAATGAATTGATAAAAGCGTTTCATTATTGCCGGCCGCATTAAATCAAAATACTAACAATGTTAAAGGTTGTGAAAATAGCCCTAAGTGTTTTGCTTAATCCGTTAAACAATTAAAGAATAGAGTTATAGTGATTCAAACATGTGTTATCTAGCTTCGAAAAAGCTGTAGTAAGAAAATATAAATTTGCATTACGATGTCGAATTGTTAGTAATAAAGAAAGAAAATTTGCATTACGATGTCGAATTGTTAGTAATAAAGAAAGAATATTTACTTTACACTTCCTCAGAGTCAGTCACACTTCCTCTGAGTTACCCTGAAGGACGAGATGAATTGCAGAGGCAGCTGAAGTTGATATACAGGCTTCATTATACAGTGATTCAAAAGTTAGTGTGCAGTAGTGCATGGAAACGTGTAGAGCACACACATCAATGCACTTTCTAAAGGACGTCTTTGCTGATCGAATCATCTCGCGTAACATCTGGCCTGCATGCTTGCCGGACCACACGCCTCTCGATTTCTTCCTTTGGGATGTCTTGAAAAGTAAAGTGTATGCAAGCAATCCACACACTTTGCCTGAGCTGAAGGAGGAAATCACAACTGAAGTTCAGCAAATCTCACCAGCCATATTGAGCAGAGTGCTCTTTTATTTCGTCATCAGGGATTGAATGTCTCTTAAGGTGCTTTTTCTTCTTTGGGAAGTGGTGAAAGTCGTAAGGTGCAAGATCTTTCATCTTTGAACTGAAGTTTCTCATCGTTGAACTGTAGGCGCTGCAACCCCTCTAGTGTGTGCGTTATCGTGCTGCAGAAGATGGTCCAAAGCTGCCATTCAATCCTGGTGTCGACAACAACCCCGGACTTCCTCTCTGACGGGTTCACCCGAGTGCAGTGCGTGGAAAGGGATGGGGATAATGTCGAAAAGTGAATAATGCATTACATAGAAGACAAATGTAAATATCAGATACAAAAGAATTTTGAAAATCGGTTAACAAATATAGAAGTTACAGCCATGGAGGCATTACTTTTCGATCAACCCTCATATCTTCTCTACATTTATTGAATTTTCTTTTAACAACTTAATGAATTCACATTGAATAAAAACAGCTGTAGAATGCTTAAGACAATCGGATATTATCACAAAATTTATATTTCTTAGGATGCCTTATCCATCTGAAGAACTGAAACATACAAACAGATGTTTTCTGGATTGGAACTAAAACTTTAAAAATTAATATCTTCAAAACAGAGCAAAACACAGTTTTGAATTTTTTGTACTGTTTTTATGAAAGTATGTGTAAGATATTAATAATTTAATGAAAAAAAAATACCCACCTTTTGAGAAATTTGCATAAATAAAATACTTTTATTAAATTCAAATTTTTGTGCATGCATAATATAATTTTAAAAATTTCATATAGAATCAACAGTTAAAGAACTTTCATATGTCACCAATCACATCTTTCTAAGTAAAATACAACCGAAGTTATAGTACTTCATTTTTAAGGCCCCCACTCAAATTTTGAAAATTTTAAATGTCCGTAACTTCCATAAAAATGAAAAAGAAATTATATAATAATATTTGGCATTCATTACCAACTCTCTAGTTCAATTGTAAATACCAAATTTCATTAAAATCCAAGAGGTCAGTGCCAAAACTATAAAATTTCTGCCTGAATTGATGTGGAATGACCCATATATAAAAATTTTCAATTCCAATTCAAAGTTAAAAAAATATACAGTACCCCATGATCGAGACATCATTTCTGCAGTCATTGTGACATAAGGTAATAAGAATTGCAGAGAAGCTTCGAAATCATGATTGTAGTACTGAAGTATCTATCAGTTTGTGCTTTTACACACTCAAACCCAGAACATTTGAAAGCATTCATAGTAATAAAATATAACCACTTGATGAATGTCTGTCAATTAGAATACATCCCCAATTGGCGTCAATAAAACCAGTTAGATTATTACCGTTAATATTTGATAAATAATATTTTATTCTTTTGTATTGAAAACATAGTTCAATAATCTACTACAAGGCACCAATGTTCATAAGTACGAGGTGCATTCAAGTTCTAAGGCCTCCGATTTTTTTTCTAATTAACTACTCACCCGAAATCGATGAAACTGGCGTTACTTCTCGACGTAATCGCCCTGCAGACGTACACATTTTTCACAACGCTGACGCCATGATTCCATGGCAGCGGCGAAGGCTTCTTTAGGAGTCTGTTTTGACCACTGGAAAATCGCTGAGGCAATAGCAGCACGGCTGGTGAATGTGCGGCCACGGAGAGTGTCTTTCATTGTTGGAAAAAGCCAAAAGTCACTAGGAGCCAGATCAGGTGAGTAGGGAGCATGAGGAATCACTTGAAAGTTGTTATCACGAAGAAACTGTTGCGTAACATTAGCTCGATGTGCGGGTGCGTTGTCTTGGTGAAACAGCACACGCGCAGCCCTTCCCGGATGTTTTTGTTGCAGTGCAGGAAGGAATTTGTTCTTCAAAACATTTTCGTAGGATGCACCTGTTACCGTGGTGCCCTTTGGAACGCAATGGGTAAGGATTACGCCCTCGCTGTCCCAGAACATGGACACCATCATTTTTTCAGCACTGGCAGTTACCCGAAATTTTTTTGGTGGCGGTGAATCTGTGTGCTTCCATTGAGCTGACTGGCACTTTGTTTCTGGATTGAAAAGTGGTATCCACGTCTCATCCATTGTCACAACCGACGAAAAGAAAGTCCCATTCATGCTGTCGTTGCTCATCAACATTGCTTGGCAACATGCCACACGGGCAGCCTTGTGGTCGTCCGTCAGCATTCGTGGCACCCACCTGGATGACACTTTTCGCATTTTCAGGTCGTCATGCAGGATTGTGTGCACAGAACCCACACAAATGCCAACTCTGCAGGCGATCTGTTCAACAGTCATTCGGCGATCCCCCAAAACAATTCTCTCCACTTTCTCGATCATGTCGTCAGACCGGCTTGTGCGAGCCCGAGGTTGTTTCGGTTTGTTGTCACACGATGTTCTGCCTTCATTAAACTGTCGCACCCAAGAACGCACTTTCGACACATCCATAACTCCATCACCACATGTCTCCTTCAACTGTCGATGAATTTCAATTGGTTTCACACCACGCAAATTCAGAAAACGAATGATTGCACGCTGTTCAAGTAAGGAAAACGTCGCCATTTTAAGTATCTAAAACAGTTCTCATTCTCGCCGCTGGCGGTAAAATTCCATCTGCCATACGGTGCTGCCATCTCTGGGATGTATTGACAATGAACGCGGCCTCATTTTAAAACAATGCGCATGTTTCTATCTCTTTCCAATCCGGAGAAAAAAAATCGGAGGCCTTAGAACTTGAATGCACCTCGTATATTGTGATGACTCCACCCTCCAGGTAATGTGCATGAGCACATTTATTATATGAACACACTGGAGAGTGGGCAATCAAGGGTTCGGGACCAGTGATTGATGACTACAAGAGCTTAGGTTTGTGCGTTAAATCATATTCAGGTTTATTCTCATTAGACATAATTTCAACATACATCACGATACATTAATCTATATGCCTTACAGTAAATTCGTAGGGGCCCCAAGAGAAGATACAAAAGCAATATCAACATACACTATTACACAACGTTAGTTTCAAATGATGGGATCGTGTACACTTCGTTTCTCGAAGCCTGGACCTGAGGCAGTATGCCTTTGAACCATGTAACAGTTTTCATAAAGGGGGGGGGGGTAGCGCCCCACTCAACGATAGCAAGTTTTTATATCTTATGCTCGCTCCCCCGGATCAAGTATTCCAAACGATTGTGCGCAAGAACATGCAGTGCACCTCTTTTAATTGCCAACAAGGGGAGAGGCACTGAAAGCCCACTTAGCGGGATTGAACATTTAAAAACTTCCACGCCACTGGCAAGCTCCGAGAGCAATTCAGCGTTTATTTTTTGCGACAAGTGATCTTAAAACGCACGGTGCGTTCACTGGTGCTCAAGGTTAATGCTTCCCTTTCTACTTCCGCTCTTTCGGCCCTCTGCTCAGATCCACCAAGAGCGTGTTCATATGCATAAGCGTTATAATCTAAATACAAGGTTTCTTTTTACATTACAGGACACCAATAACAAAATTCAGTGACAGAAGAAGAATTTACAGTTCTCTAGAGGGCGAGTTTATCTTTAATTTTGCATCCTAACGTTACAAAGTCAACACGGAAGGCATGGGATAAATCACTAAGTTCACGTGAGTTCCGGTGGGAGGTTCTGTAGTCATGACTAAGTCGACCCCATTTAATGTTCGCGCTACCCGTGGCTTTCTCCATCGTTAAACAAATTAGCAAAGACACAGCTTACCGGAATTCCAGTCACTCAAAATGTTACCACATCAACTCAGGTTGGCTATATGATTAATCGCTGTCGATTGAACATAGGCCGAAGTCATCACTTTCCCATATTAGCATCATCAGACATCGTTGCATTTCCATTTCGCCTAGCCTATGATCGCTCCGCCGGCCCTCGCAAATGAACTAGAAAACTTATTTAACTCAAAAATTAATTAACCAATGCTACTTCAAGCTTACTAACTGTACGAGATTTATAATCTAATTTAATTAATAAGCAACATTCGTTCTAGCTCGAACTTCCGAATATTGTGTTCGAAAATGGATAACTCTTCCACTCCATAGGCACGTCTACATCGCTCAGAAGCCGACGCTGAAATCCTTTATAGCTCCAACAAAAAAACAAAAACTCCAAAACACGCGCAACAAACAAAATTCACACAGAAGCACTTATTCTCTGAAATTCACAACAACAATGCTCTCTTGGAGACTGTGTTGATCTTCTAGGAAATCAACGCTAACAATAGCAGCCACCAACAGAGCGCACACACGAACACTCACACTTCTCGCAACAATACAACAACAAAAAAACAGCTACAATAATCCGGATAAGCACGAACAACAAATAAATATGCAAAACAATCTTTACTGGCACATTATTCAATCACCAGGAATCCCGTTTACGACCTGAATCACTGTGTTTCAATACGACCCAATACACCAAAAGACAATCGCTCCAATCGAACTTAACTCCCCTTACTACACGACAATAACGTACATAAAATACAACTCTCAAAAACACAGGTAAGAACTTTCAATTTCCATATATCCACCCCCTCTGCCGGACACATGTGACTTTCAGCTAACCTGAAACATCACAAGATCCATTATTAAATTGAGATAGTACATTTATCGCAAATGATATGTCTGGTCTAGTTCTATTGGCTAAAAATGATAAGCAACCAATTAATGATTTATAAGGATATTTTTTCATTTGTTTAGTTTCAACAATATCTTTTCATTTATTTTCTTAGGAATGTTATATCCTATTTTTTATGGTAGGTTAACTTTTGAAACGTATAATTCTTTTAAAGAACAAGTACCACTAAAAATCACATACTCTTTTTTATTTAAATTTTGTTAGTTCATGACGTTTATAATACACTTCCATTAATAATTTTCTTTAAAAATCATCATATTCCTTAAAAATCTGCGATGAAAACGGCAAAATACGACAGTGAGCGAAAAACGGCGTCTGCCATGATTTTGTTAGCAAGCTGGCGATGTGACATCATCGGCCTGCTCCACAATTCAGTAGGAGACATTAGAGAGCTCATCTAATTGCTTGTAATATTCGACACCGTGATTTTTTAAAGTAAACATACAAGAAAGAGTTTCCAAATATTACCTTGGCCATTTTAATTTATTTAATGACCTCTGTGTAAAGGAATGTTTATTGAAATGTGTGTAGCTTAGGTTAGTAAAGTCACGTCTAAATGATTTTAAAAAAGGAGACGTTATATGAATGACACTGAATGAATTTGGAAACTCTTCTTTCCAAATTAGCACAGTTTTGCTCAAGATTAACATGACATCGCTTTAACCATGCCTTATAAACTTCGTTTGGTATTCACGTGTAACAATTATGCTTCACCCTTTTCTGCTCAAGAAATAAGAAAAAAGCAATGGATAGATTTTTTTTCGGACAGATAAATGGAATATCGTCAAAAGCAACAGGGTCTGTTCTGTGTGAATAATGAGGTCGATCCACTTATTTACAAAGAAAAAATAGGAAAAGAAACTATTCAAAACCACCACTTTTATCAGATATGTGTAATCGTCCAAGCAAAAAAAAAATATGTTGTATCTATATACAAAACTCGCTATAATCCAAATAAATAAATGAAAATCAAAGACAGTTTGCGATTTTTCGTACGAAAATCAAAAAGATACGAACACGAAAAATTAATACGACATTTAAAAATTTTTCATTTTCGTCACTTATGTAACAGAATTTTTTCAAAATTTTCGTAGGGAATTTCGTGTGCAATTTGCATATGACGAAACGAGTGCGCATTCATCTGTGCATTAGCTTCCCGATTCACAAGGACGCCAAACTTTAGCTCCGTTGAAGAAAAAGTTTGAACGTACAGTGCCTTTCGACAGCACAAACAACCCTATTAAATAAACATGAATTACCTACTACAGTAGCTTAAGCAAAATGCTGATAAGAAGTCTATAATAAATTTTTGATAACTAACTTTTGAATTGACTGGAAGAATCCACTTTGAACAAGGCCGGATGCTGCAAGGGAAACAAATTTCATTTCGTGCGCACAGCGCAACTTGTTTGACGAAAGCAAAAAATAATCATGAGCAAATACGAAATTGCCACTTAAATTATGTCATTCAAATACGAAATTGCCACTTAAATAATAGATCCCAAATTGTCTATTATTTAAGAAACAGATTCAAAAATGTTTTATTACTGAAAAATTAATCAAAGATTTTTTTGTAAGGAAATTCAAATTTTATTGATAAGCAGATAAAGAAAACTAAGTAGGGATAAATGATGCATGAATAGAAACACTGTAGGAATAAATGTAAATATGCTATAAATATATCTTTAATATCTTCAGTATTTAAACGCACAGTACTCCTCAGAGGGAAATTCTTTCCTGATAATAATCACAACACAATTTGGAAAAACTTTTCTCTTATATTTCTCAAGCCTACCCTAGATCCAATTCGTAAATTGCCGATAACCTAGTATATCTATATTGCCTGTATAAATAATAAAAGTTAATTAGATAACGGTCTAAAAATCATACATGTTATGAATATTAGGCGATGTGGGAGTTGCCTAGAAGTTCAAGTGGCAAATCTTTTTATTTGCAGCTCCAATTGTTAAGGCTTAATTTCACGAATTTCAAATAATTCATAGAATAGTTTTAATAATCTCCATCGAAATTTTTATCGCTTGAAGAGAATTCGGAACTGCTATCCGAGCCGCACATAGCCATATCGTATACCTCATACAATACTATAAGTAGCTACAGCTCGCATTTCAGCACGCCGATGACATCACGGGGATGATCGCTCCACATTCAAAATGGAGCGCGACGGATTTTACGAAATACATATATAAACGCAGTTTTTAATATATTTAGAGAAATTTTTAGCAATTTTTAATATTACTGCATTAATTTATTTTCACTCTAGATTATTTAGACAAAAATTAGTTTTTAAGTGGTACTTGTCCTATAATCTGTTTTGTAATTTCTCAATATAAGTTTTCTAATATAAATACCAATTATTGTTTGTTTTTTCAAAATTAACTCCTAATAAAAATGTGGTTTCATCTAATTCTTGTATTTCTATCTTTTGTTTAATTAATGAGATCAGTTTGAAGAAAATATTTTCTTTTTCAGCAACTTTGACTATGTCATCTACATATACAAGACGAGTCAAAAGTCGCAGTACACCCCGTTTTTTCGAAAACTTTGCAGGAATTGGGAAATCTGAATATTCCAGCAGGGTATGGGTGAGGTGGTCTATCTTTTACGGTATGTACCGAACATGGCCGCCATCTTGAAATCGGCCATCTTGAACCTAAGTCAATTTTTTTAAATAGAAAGTGGGTTGTGTGATATATCAAATAACATCAGCATTTTCTGACTATTTCATTCCTGTAAACAGATTTGAAGTAGCAGTTATGGTTCAAAAGTTACAGCACATTTTGTTTCATTTCGTAGCAGGTAACTGAAGATGGCTTTGACCACAGAGGAGATAAATGAGGTCATTTTGATGTCTGGAGAACGAAGTTTCCGTGTCATAGCTGCAGATTTTAACAACCGGCACCCAGAAAGACCTCCAATTTCACACAACACTATCAGGTGCTTAATTAAGAAATTCCGATCAACTGGGACTGTGATTGACAAGGCACGGAGTGGTCGTCCAATAAGTGCTACTGACGAGACAAACTCAACAATGGTTTTGGGCTCCTTCGTCAAGAGCCCACAACGCAGCACACGACGTTTGTCAGCAGAATGTGGAATCAGCCAGTCATCCATCGTACGAATCCTTCATGCTCATCAAAGGCATCCATTAAAGATTCGGATACTCCAGCACCTAGCAGAGGATGACCCAGACAGACGTATGCAGTTTTGCACGTGGGCCCTAGAGCAACATCGACAAGATCTCTCTTTTGCATAAGGTATCTTGTTCAGTGATGAGGCAAACTTTATGTCAAATCGACTGTCACAATCACAGGTATTGGAGTGACCACAATCCACACAGGATGGAACCTTCCAAGATAGATGGTGATGTAAAGGTTATTGTGTTGTGGAATATGGGGTACCCATCTTCAATGACCAGAACCTAAATGCTCAACGCTACCTGGAAATGCTGCAAGAAGTGGTGTTTCCCTCACTTCTGAATGAAGATGGCAGCTTTCCCTCTTACTTTCAACAGGATGGGGCTCCACCACACAACAGTGCAGATGTTTGTCAGTGGTTAGATGTTCAATCTCTTGGTCATTGGATTGGTTAACATGGTGATGTGGAATGGCCACCCAGATCACCTGATCTCACGCCACTTGACCTTTATCTGTGGGATCATGCAGAGAAAATCAGAAACAGACACCATCTCCAGCAACACATTGAAGTAACACCATCTCCTGCGGAAATCCTTCTGTGAGTGCATGACGATTGGATTGGATTTCTGCGGAAATCCTTCAAATGTGCCTTGACCAAGAGGGACACCATGTTGAACACATTAAATGACTCCTTTATGGAGAACAGTCCAGCCTGTAATTCCAAAAAAAATGTTTTGTAACTTTTGAACCATAACCGCTACTTCAAATCTGTTTACAGGAATGAAATTGTCAGAAAATGCTGATGTTATTTGATATATCACACGACCTCCTTTCCATTTAAAAAAATAAACTTAGATTGAAGATGGCCAATTTCAAGATGGGGGCCATGTTCGGTACATACCATAAAAGATAGACCATCTCACCCGTATGTTACTGGAATATTCAGATTTCCCAATTCCTGCAAGGTTTTCGAAAAAACAGGGTGTACAGCGACTTTTGACTCACCCTGTACAATTAAAACAGCTTTGTTTTTCCATTGGTAAACACAATTACAACAATTTAAATTTTTAAACTCAAGACTTATTAAAATATTATTTAGCTCCATATTCCATTCTCGTCCACGTTGATGTAAACCTTATATAGATTTCTTAATAAACCAAGTTTATGTTCTTGACCTTTTACTTCAAATCCTTTAGGTTGTCTCATTTAAATAATATTTAATTTGCCATATAAATATGCTGACTTCACATAAATTTGAATGTGACTCCATGATAAAATAGTAACTAATAAGATGAATAAAAATCTTATTATGGAAAAGTTTACAACTGGAGAAAATATCTCTCCATAGTCTATTCCTTGTTTTTGTTTATAGCCTTGTGCTACTAAACGTGCCTTATATCTTTTAACATTGCCTTTATCATCCTTTTTTATTACATATGCCCATTTATTTCCTATTATTTTCTCTGTTTTTGGAGGTTCTACTAAATCCCAAACTTATCTTTCTTTCATCATTGAAATTTCCTTTTTCATTGCATTATCCCAATATTTACTTTGTTTTGATTTCTTAGTTTCATTATAATTCATAGGTATCACTATATTATATACTTCATCATTACAAATATCACAATCAAAATAGTTTTCTTCAATTTCTTCAAAATTAACATTATTTTTGCCTGAAGTTTTTGTTTTTGCTTTAAAGGAAAATAAACTTCTGTCAAAATTAACATTTTTCATCTTATAATACTTTTCTATATCATTAAGTGAACGTAATCTTTCCCCAGTAGGTGGGTAATAGTAAACATCAAGTAGAGATTTATTTTTTTCTCTCTACTTCTTCTTTTCTCCATTCATCTATATCTTGTGACGGAGCTATCGCCTAGAATCTAATTCTGAATATTACTACTTACCTTAAAAAATATTGATCGTATAGTGGAAAATTTGCGTTGTGCCCGCCTTACAATATCTCTGAAATTTGCGACTAATAAACTGACTAATACTATACTGGTGATATTTAATTTCATTCATTTACCCCTTTGTACCAAATTCCTAAATTTCCTCCCCTGTTTACATAAATTGGATCTTAATGCTACGACTGACTTGACACACATAAATTGGAATTACTATACGAGATAGGACTTAATCTAATTATTCTCAACAAAGTATATTATACATTATCTAGGATCTATATGTAACTTTTTTACTCATGGATATTTTGATATGAAAGACGAAAGATTTATAAATGACAATAAACAACAAAAAAAAAATTTCTATTAATTGAGCCAATTGCAACAAGTACTAGTAAAAGTATTAAACTATCTTAATTTTCAAACAATAAAACAATACAGACAAATAGCTCTCTCAATGTTTTAGTTATTGCTACCACTGTACACTCTCGCAAGTTTGCTTAAAAGTCTAATGTTCTCTATCAATGTTCAGTCTTAACGCTTTCACTACAGTGAAGTAACTTTTCTTATCTATATATATAAAGAAGGATGTTTGTGGGTTTGTTTGTTTGTTTGTTTGTTTGTTTGTTTGTTTGTTTCTTATACAAATCTACAGTTTTATTCCAATCTGAAGGACACTGTATACTTGACCTTCAAAGCATGAGTAAGGTCACTGTCTACCTCAGATTTTGAAAAAATAAATATAAAAAAATATTGTTATGGCAAAGCATATTAATGAGAAATATCTTATGACCAAACAATGCAAGGCAAAGTTTGTGCAATATAGATAAGGTTCATTGTGTAACAATGCATAGAATTCCTGTTATTCAGGCTTTTCTTAGAAAAGAGAGTTCTTAGTACTTAACGATTTCTTGAAAATCTTTAAAAATAATGGAGATAATGGAGAGTTAGCAGACTATTGAGAAAGAGTGGAAAGTCAACAGAGGAAGCACTCCTTCAGCACCGTGCTGTACTGAGCAAATGGTAAGCAAGTAAATAGAAGAATCAGTGACCGCTAGACTACACAAAGTGATGAATGGCCAAGTTTTGCTTCAAGACTTCGAGAGAAGAATGGGAATTGCAACAACTTCAAGTGTACATCTAAAGTAAGATTACGTGTAGTGGCATCCTTGGAGAGGTCCATCCATTGTGAACCTTTATAAAAAATTTTTTCCAAATTTTCATTAAGAATTTTTACTGTATTAATTCTAAGCGTTTTCATGTGTTTATTTTTAAGATATTGCAAAATTTAATCCAAAAAAAAAAAAAAGTCAAGCCATGCTGGGGTTATCACTTAGCTTATTTGGTAGCACATAAGATCCAAACATTTCATAAAAATACATTTTGACTATATTCTGTGGGAATGTATATATTTTGGAAACTGAGATGCTGATAATGAGATGTTTGAACGTTCGTTTCCAAGAATTATTAATAATGAGCATAAAATGATGATGCAGTGACAGAACATTAATAAGGCAGCGTCTATTGATGAAGCAAAGGAGTCACGCGTGTCTCGCTTGAGCTCCCTATCAAACATCCAGGCGACTGGCAAAAATTTATGTGTCTGGAAAGAAAAGATAAAGAACGAGTATTGGTCGGAGAAACTCTGCAACTAATACAGAAAAAGCTATACAGGCATTTCAAAACATCTGAACAAGGGAAGTTTCGAATAGAGCAAGAGGTATAAGGGCTTCTGCGTCAAGAGCAAGAAAAGCTTGAGTCTAAAGTATCTGGTGATGCTCAGCAGTGGTGAGGCAAGTCAAGAAGAGTTTAGATAAAGTCCCGGTATATCACCTAGGATTCCTGTTTTAAGTATTTTTCGTAGAATGGATAGTGCCTTTGCTCTGTGTTGTATTGATTGAGTTATTATTTAACCGACTGGGAGTTATAATTTGATTTTTTGGGATTGTTCTGTTTACCTACAAGTGTAATTATCCCAGGCAACGCCGGGTACCTCTGCTATTAAAATTATATGCGCGCAGGCCTGCTTAATGCTATAACACTTATCTGAGTCTACTTCGCACACTTATGCTGAACTTGTGAAGTTTCCTTGGTTCCGATGCACTTAATCTGCCTGCCTCGAGGTTCCGATCTCTCTGTAGTGGTCTACTGTCGTTCTCTGATGTTCCACCACTCCGTAGCCGCCTCTACGTGTACTTACGGCTGCGCTGTGCAATGACAACCGCTTGGTCTGCTATCATCATGCATCTCCTCCAGCCCGGCTGCAAAGGGGTCCACGCCGTGTCGGATAGCACAGGTCGGTTACGCATGATGGATACCCCAGTGCCTTGTCCTTCCCTGGTGCTGTGTATCCTACGTAACCTAGCCACCTGTTACCAAGTCGGTTGATTACACCTACTTACCTCCACTTCACTATGACTCAGCATGTGGGGCTGTCCCTTGCGTCTAGGTTTAGGCTCCGTTGTCTCTCGTGTCTTCTGTTTCGTTATTCTTTTCCTTTTTCCATCATCGCAGCTTTCTCTCCCATTCAGTAGGCGACTCTCTGCCCATACATCTTCTCTTCTATTACTTCTCTTGTCGGATAATTAAAGTTACATAAACGTTGCAATTACATTTAGCACTTCTCCTTTTTAAAACAAGAAACATTAGCGTAGAATTTTATACGTCTTATTCGATCACTGATTCTCTCTCTTCTCTTTTCTTTTTTCTTCTTTTTCAAAAAAATTTTTTTTTCCTTTATTGAATCTTCTATTTAATTGGCTTACAAGTTTTCGAATTCTCAAAATTCCATTCCTACCAGCCGTTGCCTAGGCAACCCCGCTCCTTCCTTTTTGCCTATTATCCTTCACTCTCTTCCCACTAATCCCAAAACAAAAGGTGTCTTTAGGCCTACTTTCTTCAACTTAGGCAAATTGCATCTTATACCTTGTTCCATTGAGAGAGCCTGTTTCTTAATTCTTTATCTTAATATTTTATGTTCTGTCGAGTCAGTTCGTATTCCAAGTTTCAATTACAGTTTAAAAAGAGATAAAATATGTTTATGATTTATACCCCCTCTCTTCTCTTGCTTTCGTTCCTAACTTCTAGTTCACTATGACCTCCCTCCCTCATCATGTTCTCCTACGCTCGCTCCCCCTCTTAACTAAAGATCCCTTTTTTTTTCTATTCCTGCCCCCTTTCCCGAGTAACCATACCTGCTCTCTTTCCTGATATCTCTCGTTTGTCTGTCGCGTTCCGTTAGTATGGCTTAGCTTGCTCCTGCGCTGTCCCTCACTGACCTGCCGCGTAGTTTCTCTGGCTCTGACTAGTCTCTGGGTGAGATCTGATCTATATTGTGTGTAGTTTATCTGATTCTATTTTTCGCTGGGGTTCCACTGATATGGCGTCGCTGGGTCGAAGCCATACGTCAAGTATGCTGGTGAGTCTCCCAGTTATGCGCAATCGTCACCACCACATCACGGATCGCCAACGACCATCCGTGAAAATATTGTACAACGCATTTTGCATTTTTTTTTTGACCTGTGACGTTATAATGACTCAGTGTGTGACAGTCCGGATTGCGAATAATGCTGGATCCAGCATTTCCTCCCAATCTCTTGGATGATTTTTGGATAGGGTGTGTAACGTTGGTCATCTGATTTAGGCGGTCACAAATCCCATTGGCTGTAGGTCGGTATGCTGTTGTAGATCTATATGTTACCTGCAGATCTTTATATATTTGTTGTAGTACCTCCGACATGAAATTTTGGCCTCTGTCTGTGACGATAATCTCAAGTACCCCGTATCTACACACTATGTGTTTGAACATCGCCTTGGCGATGGTTTTGGTGGACTGCTCTCGCAACGCTACGGCTTCCGGGAATCTGGTGAAAACATCCACCATGACAAGGATATACTTGTGCCCTCTGCTGGAGGACTCCATCGGTCCTATCCAAGGTTATTAGAGAGAGAAGGTTGCCTCTTAGGTCTACATCGCTGTGATTGGTTGTTTCCATGTGACGTCATCTGGTTACCTTCCTGGGGAGTCCCTATGCCCTTATGCTCTTAGCTTGATTGTTTAAATCATGTGGCGACTATTTTTTTTTAATTAAAAAATCATGACAAATATTTTGCATAAAATTTATTAAACAGTAGAGGCTGAAAATCATTCACTAACTATATACAAAACTAGAGATCATATTTAAGCTATTTATATTATGTATAATATAACTATATGGTTACCTTTAAGTTACCCTCTCCCTCCAACAAATTTGGATATTAATATCTTGGATAAAGAAAAGTATAATAAAAGCGAATCAGATTTAACAGTTTTACATTTGAAAAATTTTGATTGGAGATGGGTCTGTAAATATTAATGAGTAAATAAAATTATTATAATGGAATTGGATAAAATAAAATAATATAAAACTATTAATTAATTAAATAAACTTCACTAAGTAAATAAATAAAGTAAAATAAATACATTTCCAATTTAATAAAATTAAATCAGTAAAATAAAAATTAACCAAATATAATAAAATCAAAAAGACCTATAAATAAATTAAATTGAATACAATTTAAATAAATAAAAATAAAATGAAAAAATAATTAATAAATATAAAATAACAAAATAAAAGTTTATTTATTAACATATTTATTTATTTACTTAGACAAATTTATTTAATTAATTAAACTTGACTAAGTAAATTAATAAATTTGTTAATAAATAAAGTTTTATTTTGTTATTTTATATTTATTAATTAATTTATTTTTCATTTTATTGATTTAATTTTATTAATTGGTGAATTTATTTATTTTACTTTATTCATTTACTTAGTCAAGTTTATTTAATTAATTAAAAGCCTTGTTTATTTTATTTATTGTATTTATTGATCGTTTAATTAATTTATTCTTATGTTATTTTATTTTATTCAAATCCATTATAAATATTTTATTTACTCATTAATATTTACAGCCCTTATCCCATCAAAAAAATCTTCAAATGTAAAACTGTTTAATCTGATTGGCTAATATTATTTTTTCTTTGTCCAAGAGGGAGGGGTTAAACTAACGGTAACCATATAAGTTATACTATATTATACATAATTTAATTTAAATTAAATTATTTTTTTAAAAATTTTTTTAATTTAATATAATAATATAATTAGAATAAATATAGTAGCTATAGGTAACCAGATGATGTGGGAAACCAATGACCTACTTTTTTGTTAATTGGAGATAATCCCCTTAAGAGGCAACCTTCTCTTTCTAACAACCTTGGCTCCTATCACATCCATGGCAATTGTCTGAAATGGCGGTGTGGCTCGTATACCATCTTGCCACGGAGCTTTGCCTTTTTTTTGTTTTGCGTGCTGGCATGTTTGGCATTGTTGTACATACTGTTTCACTTCGCGTCCCATCCCTGACCAATAGTAGTGCAGTCTTATCCGTGCTAAGGTTCTGTTAACTCCTCCATGGCCCCCTATATTACTGTCGTGTGCATCTTTAATTACTGTCATTCACATCGCTTTTCCTACGAATATGCATTGTATTGTCTCCCCTCTGTAGTCTTTTCCATATTTCACGACTAACAAGGGAATCCCTTGAACATGTATGTCACAGATTTCCACCAAATTGAAATATGTTACTCAATTGAAGCTACAATAGATGCTTGCAAAATAAGAGAGTGTGGATTTTTGTTTCTTTCAAAATAAATCAGGAAAATGAAAAAATTTGAGCCATTGTTAAAGCGGTGTATTAATGCTTTTAACGGAACTTCTTTCTTCCACTACTCACAGCAATAAGCATGAATCCAATTCAGATGAAACAGACAGCAGCAGACAGCAATTGCATGGCTTCTCAAATTTCTAAACAAACTTAGTTTTTAAAATAGATTATTACAATTAGCTAATTGCCTTCCAGTAAAAAATGTCTAGAGTAATTAATAACCATTTCCTTAATTTATTATTTCATTTTATTAAATAATTCGGTAATCAAACACGGGGCTGGCTTCATGTGCAACGTCGAGTAATATGTTGCGTTGGTGAGGGGGTATGTATCGCGGTGCTTTATAATTTTAAATAAAAATAGTATTCATAGATGACTACCTCATCCTATGAATAATTGTACAGCAAAATTAAGGTTTTATCCTGCTAACAAGTTTGCTTCCCGTCTTTCCGCCATGTTTTTTGAACTCTGCGCACTTCTGGGGCGCTTCACTGTTGCGCAACGCTATCGCTTCCACGGTGTACTTGCGCGCCTAAAAAGGCTATCTGGGGTTCCCTTGTAAGTTATCTAATACCCCGAAGTGTAGTATGTTATCCTCCTTGTTTGTCTTTTCTGCTTTGCTGTTGCGCTTCAGTCCTTGAACTCATTGAACTGTTTGTTTTGCGTTGCCCAGTGCAGTTGCCCACTCCACGTCATCTGCTAACATCGCCATAACTTCCTCTGTGCCTCCTGCTCGCGAGAGCATATCGGCTACCGTATTTTTTCTTTCCTGGTACATGTGCTATTGTGATATCGTACTCTTCCAATTCCAATGCCCAGCGCAAGATCCTTTGATTTGCGCTGTGCATTCCTTTCATAAATGAGAGCGGTTTATGGTCTGACAAAATATGAACTTGGTATCCCAGGACGATATTTCTGAAATGACGTAGTGCTTTTACAATAGCCATGACCTCTTTCTCGATGGTACTGTATCTGCATGCCGCTTCATAGAACTTGGTGCTGTAGTACGCTATAGGTTGTAGGCCGAGCTCGGACTGTTGTTGTAATACTGCCCCCATCGCCTCGTTGGAGGCATCCGTGTGTGTATAGAACAGCCTTGTGTAATCAGGTGATACTAGTACAGGGGCAGACGTTAGGGCGGTCTTAACGCTAATGAATGCTGCCTGGCATCTTTTCTCCCACTTGAACCTCACATTTTTCTTTGTTAGCGCTGTCATTGGTGCTATCATGTTTGACAAACTGGGTATGAATTGCCTATAAACGTTTGCGGCACCTATGAAGCTACGCACTTGTCTCACTGTACGCGGCTGTGCCATTTGCAGTATTGCTGCTACGTTCCATCTATTTGGCTGTATGCCTTCTGCTGTGATCTCATGTCCTAAGTAATTTACTCTTGAGCTGGCAAACTGGCATTTCTCCCTGTGTAGCTTGATGTTGTACATCTGTAACTGCTGATAAACCCATGTCAGGAGTTGCTCATGCTCCTCTTTTGATTTTGAATATATCAAGATGTCGTCAAGAAAGACGTACACACCTTGTCCTATCTTCTCCCTGAGCACTTCTGCCATGAATGCTTGAAAGATTTGTGCAGAATTTCTGCCGACCTGTGGTAGCCTCGTTAACTGATATTTTCCCCATGGCGTTTGGAACGCATAGCAGTGGCGGAGGTGCTGTGCAATCGGTACTTGGAAGTACCCCGATTTCAAATCTAGGACGGAAAAATTTTTGTGTCCGTTCAATCGGTGGATAATGTCATCGATATGTGGTGCCGGGAAGTCAATATGGTTTGTTATTTCATTGATTTTTCTCAAGTCTAGTGTCATCTAATGTTGCCATTGTGTTTCCTGAAGATATGTACCTGTGAATTCCACGCATTTCTACTAGGTTCAATAATGCCTGCCTGCTGGTACTGCGCTATTAGCTCCTTAAATTTCCATAAATGCACATTGGGGATTGGGTTGCCTAGTAAAGATAGGTTTCTCCATTTGGATCTTGTAATCCGCTTGGTATCCTCTCACACCGGT
>JAHWFO010076724.1:481570-497037 GCA_023313115.1 Rhysida immarginata | reverse complement strand
GGTCCTCGTGGTTAGGACTAATGTCAACATCAGTTATATACGACGTGTGGAGTCAGTTCTGGTTTTGTATAGCATTGGAAAATAATTACTCGGGAGATGTCTTTTCAAGTTTTATATAAAAATATTTAATGATTAAAAATATATACTATGTTGTACATAAATAAATTGGAAGTACATTCTGTCACTTCCATCGTGAATCAAAACGAAGGCTGATGTCTCTGGCCTCTTCTATTCTATTAATTACAATAATGTGTTCATGTGATTGATTACTCTCATGAACACTTACTCATTGTTAACATTTATTCATGTACAATGCAATTGATTATTATTAGTCCTTTAGTTTAAAACATTCATAGTATATAATTTGTAAATACAGTAAATTCATGTACAATAAATATTATTATTATTATAATCTAATTATTTCTCTTATTTTTTTTCTTTTTGTATGAAATAAATATAAAATGTAGAATAATATATAAAGTTACTAACAAAACCCCTTTGCTTGGATACTCATTAGCGCTAATCAAAACACGTTTTTATCGTGCTACATTTTTGCCGGACACATGCGACACCCTAAACTGACATGGAATGTCACATGCGCCTGATGATAAACCTCAAACATACCCAATTAAGGGTTACGTTCAAGCATCACACAAATTGTACTATCACGCACAGACTACCATTCAATTCGATTTACCCCTATGCAAAGCCGCATAGTCTGGGCGCGGTCTCCTCCACAGATCATAACGGGTTGCAACTGGAGAATCATTACGGTCAAGGCACCTCGCTTCGCGATCAATTCCTCTTACGATAGCGC
Source organism: Rhysida immarginata (assembly GCA_023313115.1). Classification (NCBI taxonomy): domain Eukaryota; kingdom Metazoa; phylum Arthropoda; class Chilopoda; order Scolopendromorpha; family Scolopendridae; genus Rhysida; species Rhysida immarginata. The sequence continues at coordinate 496,220 of JAHWFO010076724.1, read as the reverse complement.
GACCGCCAGCTATCGGTGTCGGCCTAGGATCCATTATCCTGCCTCCCTCACCCTCCGGTTCAGGAGTTCTTATCGGATCAATGTTCTCCGCCGGCTCCTCTATGGCGACGTGTTGTTGTTCGGCTTCCATTGGGGTACCCACCTCCACCGGTAATCGCACATCCTGTGTAAAAAATATATCTCCTCCTCTTCCTCATTTGATTCCTCCTGCGCCTTATCCTCAGCGGGGTTCCACTCCTTGGTTTAGCCTTCCGTCTGTGGACAGCATCCACCAAGCAGGGCTTCAGATATGCACAGTCATATGGTCGTGCTTCCGCAGGCTTTTCATCTCAATCTACTGCAGTTACCTGTCTAATTACCCAATAAGGATTAAGGAACTTGAAGCTAAACTTCCTTTTAGGGCTTCCCTTTCGCAATAGCCAGACTTTTTCTCCGACCAGTAACACGCACCAAGTATGCCCCTTGTTTAGTCTAACCAAATGACGCCTACGTTTACAGCTGTCTCTTGCACTGACTGTGTCGCACACCCATGTCAGCTCTTCCACCAGATGCGAACGATATTGTAATACATCCCCCAACGTACTACACTCGCTGTTGTCATTCCTGTGGCCATCTTCAGGCGTTCCCGGATCAAAGCCATACAACAGGAAGGCCAGACTCTCTTCGTAGGATTCGTGCTGGCACGTATGCAGGGTGTACAATGCATATGCCAGCACGTCATCACACCACTCTAGGTGTTCAATGCACAACCTCATCACTGTTTCGCAGAGCGACTTATTACATCGCTCTGCGATCCTGTTCAACGTCGGCTGGTACACTGTAGTGAGCTTATGCGTGATCTTTAAATCCTCACACAGCGACGCAAACACCGCAGAGGTGAAGTTTGCTCCCTGGTCGCTAATCACCTGTTGAGGCACTCCATACCAGCAAACAATATTCCGGGCGAAAGCATGTGCGATCATGTCAGGCGTTTGGTCCGAGAGTGCCTTGGCTTCCGCGAACCAGGTAAACACATTGGTCATTACGAGGATGTACCGGTTTCCCCTGGTGGACCGCTGTAGCGGACCCATCACGTCGATCACCACTTTCTGAAAAGGGAAGTCTGCGACTATTCCTTCCTGCCAGGGAGCGTGCTCCATGTTGTTCTTTGATCGTTGGCAGGGCACGCAATGCTGGATCTTATGTGCAACATCACTCTCATCCCTGGCCAAAAAATCTTTTATACAGTCTACGTAGTGTCGACTTTACACCCTTACGGCCCACAAGCAGATCATCATGACTCCATTCCAGTGCCCTTTTTACGCATTGTCTGCAGAATACATACTCGTGCTTTACCCTCACTACAAGGCCCCCTAACTAACAACACGGCCCCCTTCAAGCATGTACCGCCTCCCCCCCCCCCACGGTCCATCTTGGGTACCACCCTTAAAGCCTGAATAATGGGTAGGATCCACTCGTCCGTACTCTGTGCCTCCCGGAGCTCCTCGCGTGTAACAGGTGCAGCAAATTTGGCCACCACCGGGCAACATTGCTGTGACAGCATATCAGCCACCACATTATGCTTACCCTCCACAAATTTATATACGAAACCGTATTCCTCCAGCTCCAGTGCCCATCGGAGTACGCACTGGTTTGTATTGCGAATGCGCTGGATGAACGCTAGAGGCTAGTGGTCGATTAACACCGTAGTGGGATAGCCCAAGATAATGCGGCGGAAATGGCTGGCTGCATGGACAATCACGAGTGCCTCCTTTTCGATAACGGAGTAGTTGAGTTCCCCTCCCTGCAACTTCTTGCTAAAAAAAGCAATTGGTCGCAGGGCCCCCTCAACAGACTGCTGTAACACACTACCTATGGCATTAGCCGAAGATTCTGTTGAAAGGAAAAATTCGCTATTAAAATCGGGGGGCACCAACAGCAGCTTGCTGTCCAGTGTCGTCTTGATGTATTTAAAGGCCTCCCTATAGGCGGCGTTCCACTCGAACGGCATCCCCTTCCTGGACAGCTCCATCATAGGGACTAAAATTCTGGATAATCCTGGCACAAATGGCAGGTAAAAGTTCACTGCCCCTGTGAAGCTGCGGATCTCACGTACAATCCTAGGTTCCTTCAATTGCTGAATAACAGACACATTGTCCGGGTCAGGGTGAGCCCCTTCCGGAGCAATAATGTGCCCCATGTAATGTATGTGTGAGGTGCTAAACTGGCACTTCGCCGGTTTCACCACCAACCCTTTCTTCCAGAATCCCCAGCACCCAACGCAGCATATCCACATGCTCCGGGAATGTTGGTGTCGATATTAAAATATCATCCTGGAACATATGGATGTTTTCCCCAACCCTTCCCTTCAGAGCAGCCACCACATATTGCTGAAATAGATCGGAAGAATTCTTCCCACCCTGGGGCAGACGTGTCAGTTGGAATTTGCCCCATGGTGACTGGAAGGCATAGCATTCCCTCAGCGACTCGGCCAACAATATCTAGTAATACCCGTTGTTAAGGTTGAGTACTGAGAAGAATCTATGCCCCCTCAGCTCTTCAAGGATATCTTTTATGACAGGGGCCGGAACATCTACGGGGCTCGTATGGATGTTCACCTTATGCAAGTCAAGCGTAATCCGAACGTCCCAGTTTTTCTTTGGAACTACGTGAACTGGTGAGTTCCATGGGCTCACGCTGGGTTCAATGATCCCAGCCTCCTCAAACTCTGCCAGCTTCTGCCTGTAGGCTTCCCGGTACGAGTGAGTGATCTGGTATTGTCGGGTGAATACAGGGCATGATTTATCTTTCAAATAATCAGCCATGTAATCACGCACCCCGCGTAACCCAACCACCTCATTTGAGAACACATCTCCAAACTCGTAAATTGTCTCACCTATCTTTGTTCATAAGTCCTCCTTCACATCCCCAATCTGCAAACCAACAATCGGTTTGCATTTCTCTATCAGTCCCACCTGGACACCTCCCCATTGTATCCGTATTCCCCTCTATGCTCATTTACTTCACCACAAAGCACCATGACCCTCCTTAATGTGGGCTGAACTTTCTTAACCCCTTCTCCTGTCCTCAGAAAACACCACACCCCTACTAATTCATTATGCTCCAGACTATGTCCCCTCCACCGCATACAACCAAATAACTGCAATCATCGTTACCTGATACGAATCTGAAACCCCAGGACACCCTTCCGCGCACGATTAATGGATTCCGATCAACTCAACCACATAAGCTTAGCTTAGTGCCCGGGTCACACTCCGAAATCCGACAATTCCGGATTTTGGGTCCCTGTTCGGGCACCAGTGCGACGTCCACCCCTTCCCTGTTTGGAAAAAACCACCACTCACCACGTATGCAGTACGAGGTCTGTTCAAAAAATACGTAGACTGTTTGAATTGCGCGGGCCCTGTTGGTCCCAATCAAGATCGCTTGGTGTCGCCATCTTCTGACAGATCCGCTGATTACAAGGCAGTTTTTTGATTGCAAATATCAGTATTGGTTGATTAGCTACGTGGTTGTTTGTGAAGTGTGTTTTTTTCGTTTGGCGGATTTTTAGAATTTGGCGGAAGTTTAGAAGGCTCCACAGAGAACCAGATTTACTACATCGAAGTTCTCAAACGTCTGCGGGATGCTATCCGGCGGAAAGGCCAGAAATGTGGACGAGTGGTGACTGGTTGTTTCATCACGACAACGCTCCAGCCCATTCAGCCCTCAGAACTCGAGAGTTTTTGGCCAAACACTCGATCACTGTTCTTCCTCACCCACCCTACTCACCTGACCTCGCTCCTTATGACTTCTTCTTGTTTCCCATACTCAAAAGACCTTTGAAAGGAAGGAGATTTGAGACGATTCCCGACATAAAGGCAAATGCGACGAAGGCGCTGAAGGACATCACAAAAGAAGCGTTCCAGGACTGTTTCCAAAAGTGGAAACACCGTTGGGATAAGTGTGTGCGTCGGGGAGGAGAGTACTTTGAAGGAGACCCAGATGTGTAACTTCTGAATAAAGTATATTTTGTTTTATGACGTCAGTCTACGTATTTTTTGAACAGACCTCGTATGTGTCGGGTAGAGGATGTGTCAGGGTTCAGGACCCCCAAAAAAAGGATGACTCGGACACAAACTTTTGGGTTAAATCTCATTTATTCGCACACAATGAAAAAGCAATCAACATACAATATTAATCTGTGCTACTACTCAGTATACTATAATCTATTGAGAGGCCCCTCACGTTCATAGATTCAACTTAACCTCTTCACGACCACTGACGAACATGCGTTCGTCAAGCTAGACCCTCCGTGCAATACCATGACGAACATGCGTTTGTCATTTTCAGTTATTAATTGTATTAACTAAATGAAAATGTGGTTTTTAAGGAATGAAACAAGAAACTCATCTGAAACAGTTTATTCTTTTATGGGTCCATTTTCCTGTCGATAGATGGAACCAGTGCGTTTATTTCCTAATTGCTTATTTCAACACCGTTGTACATCGTATTTGCACAGTTTTTACATTGTTTTTGCTCCTTTTTTCGTAAAAAATGGATGATGATGATTATGTCGATGCAAGTAGTGATGTAGAAGATCATTCGTAAAAAATGAATGTGTGTAATGAATTTATTATTCCTTCTGTTCCAAATTGCATGCTCATTTTTCCATAAATATTTAGTGCGATAAGAGACCCGTTTATTTCCAACAAAGGGAATATCAATTTTCTTACAAAATTGTACATGAAATTGCACAAGAAAATTGTACATCAAATTTTTCTTACAGAAATTGTACATGACGAACGCACGTTCGTCACTGGTTTGTCAGATAGTACCTAAAATCTGGTCCTGAGAGGTATCCTTCAAAATTTAGGCTGGTCGTGAAGAGGTTAATACTACTTGACAATTACAGGGGGTGGGGTGACATTTATTAGGTGACATTTACTTTACGGTTCCCGATATGCACATTCATGGAGGGAAAACCTCCTGGGCAGGTGCGAGAGTTCCCTTTATTAAGGTGCGAGATGACAGCATATGTGGCATGATCTCACTGCGTACAAAGAGCGCACCTGGAGACCTCCGAAACAAGTATTCCTCAATGTACGCTACATGCACACAGTGCCTCTTTTAATGACCGTCAGAAAGAGGAGAGACATGGTAACCCCTTCACGGCAGGTCCCAGGCACCTCAGTGCAACAACCACAGCAGAAGAACTCACGGGTACCCTGCTAATTTCTTACGTCATGCTCAATCATATACACATACGCTAACATCAGCCCCTGGGTTCCAACGATTCGTGTCTACTGCAAACAGACTCTCACCTGTGCTCCAGGGCATGAACCAACCATTTAACGGTGCCGGTTTGAGCAACATAGCATCTACGCTTATGATTAAGAGTGTTTCTTATTTTTACTCAAGGAGAAAACGGTTAATAGTTCTATTTCACTTCAAGAGGAACACTAAAATGAACACTACTACTGTTCAACAGCTATGCTTGAGCTTGTGTGGAAATCATGATTCATGCGGGGAGGGGGGGGGGGGAGAGAATGGCGATTCAGATACTTAACACCCAACAAAACCCTGTTCTCTATGAACCCTGCTCTTTATGAACTATCCGCGTAGAAAGAAAGAAAAATTGTCACTCACCAATATCTTCGGATACCTTCACCTGAGTTACCACTCTTGACACCTGATTTACGTCTTCTCAGCACAGTTACCATCACCAATGTATCTCTGCTTCATCTACACCAAAGGTCTGTTCACGTGACGAGCGACGCTCCAAAATTCAATGACATGACTGATTCCATTACTGACTACACTATTATTACTCACTCACAGGTTTCATAATACACTGACATATAATTTCTGAGATTAAATCCATAGTTACATTCTTGCTGAAATTCCCTTATTTGTCATGTTCGAAACACACGGGCAACGATCGGAAAAGCCTGACCTTGCAGTACGGGAATTTTTGCCAGAATGTCGCAATGGAACACGTAACAAAAGAAGAATATTTAAATTGATACAACACATTTTCCATGAATCCGTATAAACAATGCTCTTTTGGAAGGTGGTCTGATCTTCCAAGAAAAAAAAAAAACGAAACAATACCAGCCTCCATCAGAGCACTCAACAATTACAACTCAGTTGCAAAAATATACGATAACTTGACTTTTTATGTTAACCTTATTTTATTTTTAAGTATGTAAAAAAAAATATAAAATAGCGAATCCAATTCTACATTTGTCTACTGGATTTTAGACTGTTAGAAGGTTCTAGGAAAAATAATACTAAATTGTTACATGATTGTAATGGGTACAATAAATTAATAACTGATCATCCATGAGTTGCAAAAATATGCAATCGCCCATTCATTACAAAAATTTCCGATCAGTACTTGGTGTTTCCACGTTTAGCAGAACTAACGGCCGTCAAATGATTTGGAATGCTTGAAATTAGCTTTACACATTCATCAGCCTGGATTTTCTCCCATTCAATTTCCACGACATTTTTCAATTCCTCTCTTGTTCCGGGCTTCTTCTTGTTGACAGCTCGTTTCAAAATTCTCCAAAGATTCTCAATTGGTGAAAGGTCTGGACTGTTTGAAGGCCAGTTTTCCAGTAGGATGATGCCTCTCACACGAAGCTATGTCATTGTTGTCTGAGCTCGATGTGGCACTGCCCCATCTTGTTGGAAAATCGCTTTTCCATCTCTGGCTAGCTTCATTAAAGATGGGAGTAAACATTCCTCCAAGATGTCTTGATAAGAAAATGGATTTACTGTTCCATTAATGACTAAGTTTCCCAACACCTTGTGCACTCATACAGCCCCACACCATTATTGAATCAGGAAATTTTACACTTTTACTGAGACATTCTGGTGCATACACTTCAGTCTTCTTATGGATGACATTTCGGCCTTCTTCACCATAGCAAACCGTAAACTTTGACTCATCAATAAAGATGACAGTTCTTCATTTCTCCAAGAACCATTGAAGATGCTTATTAGCCCACTTGCATCTTTTCATCATTTGCAGATTTGTTAGTAAAGGTTTACTTTAGCATTGTAAAACCCAAAACCTTTTTCCCATAGTCTTCTTCTTGTAGTGGCATTTGAAACAACGATGCCAGTTTTTTCACACCAGCCTGTTGTGACTTCGGATGTGGTAACATGACGTTTGCCTTTTAAAATTTTTGGAAGGAGTTTATCATCTCGTTTTGATGTTTTCCGTGGACGACCACTATGACAGATTTTTAAATCAGCAGTTACTTTACGAGTTGAGTTTTTCCAAATGTTTCTGCACCACTAAATTGGGAAGTTCTTCACTAGTTGTTTTACCACGTCCCATTTTGGCAGTTAAAAAATCTGTCTTGGATTTTTTCGATATGAAGAATATCCAGCTAGTTCTCCACAGTATACACGTCCATATACAAGTACAAGAATTGTGGAGCTTATAGTTTATGTAAATCAACTAGCAGTTTAAAGAACCTATCTATTACACTGGCGGAAAAAAAATCCCAACACCACGAAGGACTTGTGCTAGATGAATGAAATTTGGACAGTATATTCAGCTATGGTATTTATTCAATTGATTCTAGTTTCAAGGTTACAACTTATAGGGGGCGCCACCAGCGCCACCCTGTACATGGTGAAAAGCACGGATTTTAGTACCCGCTGTAGTCGCCGCGCTGGTCTATGCAGGCCTGTACATGTGCATGCATACGGTCGTAGAGATGCCGAATGTCATTTTGTGGTATGGCATTCCATGCCTGTTGTACCTGGATGGTCAGATCAGCGACAGTTGTTGCTGGTTGTGGAAGAGCCCTGACACGGCGTCCAACCATGTCTCAGACGTTCTCGATGGGAACAGATCTGGTGATCGTGCTGGCCATGATAGGATGTGGACACCCTGAAGGGCACGTTGGGCTGCAGCGGCAATGTGGGGTCGAGCGTTACCCTGTTGGAACAGCATACCAGCCATGAATGGCAGCACAATGGGTTCAACAACCATTCGAATGTAAACATTTGCTGTCATGGTGACTGGGATAACCACCAGGGAGGGTCCTACTGTCGTAGAAATCCCTCCCCATACCGTAACGCCAGGGGTGGGGCCAGTATGCCGACGACGGATACAGCTCGGTAACAGGACTTCCCCACTCCTCCTTCTGACCCTTGTGCGACCATCACTCTGACCCAGACAGAAATGACTTTCATCCGTGAAGACCACAGACCTCCATTCTGCCCTCCAAGTCGCTCTGGCTTGACACCACTGAAGACGTGCCGCACGGTGTTGAGGGGTAAGAGGCAAACATGCCACAGGGCACCTGGAGTGGAGGTTCCTGGCCAGGAGACGGTTCTGAATAGTGTGTGGAGTGACGTTGGGTGCCACAGCAGCCCGAATGTCCACTGCAGATGCTGCCCGATTTGCCACAGCCATCCTACAAATGCGCCGGTCAACCCTGTCTCCAGTGGCCGGGGGTCGTCCAGATTCTGGTCTCCTGGTAATCCTGCCTTCCCTGGACCATTGCTGCCAACAGTTGTACACAGTGGCAATGTCTCGACCCATGCGTTCTGCAATAGCACGGAACAAAAGTCCACCCTCTCGAAGGCCCACTACATGTCCTCGTTCGAATTGGGTTAGCCGCCCATATTCACGTCGCAGTCACCTTCGAGGCATGTTTTACGTACTCTATCACACACGTCCACAAGTGTCTGAAGTGACACAGACGCGCGTCTGATCTCCTTTATATCTGTCATTGGAATGACTCATTTGCATGTACAGGGTGGCGCTAGTGGCTCTCCCTATAAGTTGTATCCTTGAAACTTGAATCAATTGAAAAAATACCATAGCTGAATATACTGTTCAAATTTCATTCATCTAACACAAGTCCTTCGTGGTGTTGGGATTTTTTTTTCCGCCAGTGTAATTAAGGGGTGATCTGAAATTTTTGTAACACGTAAAAGGGCGATTGCATATTTTTGCAACGCATGGATGATCAGTTATTAATTTAATGTACCCATTACAATCATGTAACAATTTAGTATTATTTTTCCTAGAACCTTCTAACAGTCTAAAACCCACTAGACAAATGTAGAATTGGATTCGCTCTTTTATGTTTTTTACAAGCTTAAAAATAAAATAAGGTTAAGCATAAGAAGTCAGGTGATCGTATATTTTTGCAACTGAGTTGTACATTACGACAATGAACGATGACACATCACAACAGACAACCGACAATGAATTAATTACACAATGACCGCTTATACCAGAAACAAATTTCATTTTAATACAATAATTGCATTTATCAGACAACATAACACTCTCAAGCATAACTCCTCATATACCTCGCTAATCACATGATCGCAAACCTCTTGCGCGAATGCTCATTAGTGCTAATCGAAACAAGTTTTTATCGTGCCACATTTTCGTTGGACACATGCGACACCCAAAACTGACATTGAATGTTACACAATAAACCTCCGATAAAAGCAAACGAATTTGACATTCCTCTCTATTGCACTCGCAGTGCTCATACTTACAACAGCTTACACGATCTGAGCCTTACCATTACTGCTGGCTAATGCAAATGTACGCTTGGTTTACAACGAACAAAATCAGAGATTTATCGTTTACAATCACTTAAACGTTGATCATACCGTAAATTCTCTACTATAATGCAAATAATTTAGGCCTAAAAAACCACCTAAATTTGCTGGATCGTATTATACAAAAAGATTAATATCAGCCCTGCAATGACGACTGCGACCGGAGGAGGTTTTGTCCGGAGGGAATTTTGTCCTGATGAAATTACCGTGTAATATACATTAATTAAATTGCATATACAGTGTCCAGTTCATTATACAATAAATTAATTCACTTTTTATTTGAATTTCTCGCCGCCAACATCTAATATTAAAACAACTTCTCCCAAAGATCGCTACTTCCAAATAGGCCTACTTCCAAGCTGCCTCGAACCAAAGCCTACAAGAAAGCTTATGCAGTGAAGTTATGAAAAATGTTAAACTGAATAAAGATTACTTGTTTTTTTATTAAGAAAATTGATGTATTGTTGTGTGGGAAAGCTTTACCTATCAATGTAGGGCTATAAACTTCCAAACTGCCTCAATACAGTGGAGGCAGTTGCTTTTGTCGAAGTTGCTTTCTGTGCAGATGATATTCACACGAACTTATATTATACATTAATTACATTGCATATTCAGTGTCCAGTTCATTATACAGTAGATTAATTCACTTTGTATTTGAAGTTCTTGTCACCAACATCTAATACAAAAATAACTCCTCCCAAAGATCGCAACTTCCCACAAGGCCTACTTCCAATCAAAACTCCCCTCAAACCAAAGCCTACAAGAAAGCTTATGCAGACACAGAGGAATCAGATTTTGAAGGTTTTTGAATTGTAAAGATGCAGATTATTTAAAAATTTAAAAATAAAGATTTTTTTTTCTGTATATTTTTGCACATTTTATTTCTCGTGAGGAGTCAAAAACGGGGATGACATTAAGCAACAGGATAGCATTTTTGCTGGTTTTTTGGGCCGAAAAAGTGGAATCTCATTATACAGTGGGTCGCATTATAGTAGAGAATACGGTAAATTGCGATTGTATCTAGGAAAATAGATCCTTAAACGATTTGGATTCGAAGCCCCGTATTTCGTTCACAAAAAGTGGTTTCCTTCAAAGCTCATCGCCTGTCAAATCGTCTGTCCTTACCCACTGAAATCAGTTGACAGCTTGTACATATACAGCGACCTCGTTACACCACAATTTATCGGCGATGTCAAAGCACCATTGATGAGGATTGTCAATATAGAAGGTCAAGATGGTAAGAATACGTTCGTATTCTTTCATCGTTTGTATTCTTTACCCATGATTAAAACTTTGTTTCACACGCTAGAATTAGACTTAAGACTACTTAGGGAGAGCAGGTGCCATTCGCAAACATGGGTCGCGTAGTGTGCATACTTCATCTCCGACCCAAGAAAAAAAGAGGGGGGGGGACTGCTGTGAACCTTACACTGCCTATTATTTTAATCAGGCCGGTGGTAACTTACCAATATTTTACGGACAATTTCATCTACGTGGAAGTGGACTAAGTAGCCTTTTCAGGTCCCTAGTAAAATTTGCTTTGCCTTCCTTAAAAAGTGCTGCAAGTTATTTTGCTCCAAAGGTCATCAACGTTGGGAAAAAAGTTGTAGGTGATGTCATTCAAGGAGCAAACTGCAAAGAATCTGTCAAACGAAGATTACAAGAAACTGGAAATGAAATTTTTGATGAAGTTAACACGAGAATTCAAAAGGGCCGTGGGCGGAAACGTAAAAACATCGATGGAAATAAAGGAAAGAAAATTAAATGGAGGGGGAAAAAACTCTCGTGAGAAAACGATATTTTGATTAAAAAAAAATTACCCTTCCATCAACTTTTTTTTTAACTTTCTCGATAAAAAGATCGACATTTACGTTCATCTCATCATTAAGTTGCCATGTCGTTCCTTCATCCTACATCATGTATGTATTTAAAAAGCAAATTGGATGAGCTTTCTGTACTACCCACCCAGACGTCCATTGAAAAATCCATGTGCGACATTCCATATCAGTTTAGTGTGTTACATATGTCCGACGGGAACGGGGAACGAGGAACGGGAAACGAAATGGGGGTTTGCGCGAGCGTTGCAAATTATAAAGTAAGTGTTCATCATTCCGCTGTTCTTTTGTTCGTTGAGTAAGTGAGAGAATTGTTTCGTTGTGTGCTTGGAGTGGGTATTGCTGTAGCGTTTTGTAAATGTAAATTCGTTGTAGGAGGTTTATCATGTTGTTATATAAGTTGTTTTGTTTTATTGCATGCAATTGTTGCCACGATCCGCAAAAATTGTAGGGTCAATCATGAGGTGGTTGCTGCTCTCTTGTTGTGTTGTTTTGTTTGTTGGAGGCTAACATTGTTGCTAGATTTTCTTGGAAGACGTGCTCAGCCTCCAGCAAACAAATGTTGTTAATTACTGTAGAAAACTATGTATTGTTATGGAAATTAAAAAAAAAAAAATTTTTCCTGTGAGTGAAATTCTGTGTTGAGCGGTTGTCTTTTGTTTTCTCCAACTAGAAAATGGAATATGGCCTCGAGAAGAATAAATAGAGCTGCGTTCAACCAAATTGTGCCATTGGCACCTAATGGTATGTTTGATATTGATTAATAATATCAGTTATTGCGTTTAACAAGTTTAATTAATTAGTTTGAAGTCATAAGTTGCAGCTTTGCAGAGAAGCTAGCATCCTGTGAGGGGACAATGGCGGACAGTCAAGGAGAATCGAACGGGCGGAGCATTATCGTGCCTAGCCTTCTGCCATCTCGACTTTTCAAGCAATGTTGAGGAAGCAGCTATTGATATGGTAAACAAAGTCCAAATTGATGACATCTTGTGGGTGAGTGACAATTTTCTTTGCCGTTTTCCCCCGCACCATCGAATGTGTCCGGCTCCCCCCCCCCCTGGCTTAAGGTTAATTGGGAGGGTGAAACAGGCAGGTCATCAGCGTATGCGCTCCTACATAGTAAGCCAAAGCTTATACCAAGTGACGGTAGTGGGGTTTTCTGTCTAGTTGTGAGCACGTCAGTTTCTGTGGGTGGAATAGGCGCACGAAGCTGACCATGAAAACGTCTCTTCCCAGAAAGAATCGAGCATAGGCTCTGAGGGGAATTTGAACGCTGTTAACTCTCCAAGGTGGGGTTATCGTGCTCCTCCCCTCAACTGGAATTAAGAAATGGAGCACATCACGCTTTCGAGCGTGTTAGACAATAGGAATATTTTATTCGGGTGTTGACAGCGCTTTCCTCTTATAAAGACATTTCCCCAACCGTCTGAATCTGCACAGTGGGTGGTGTTGGTACCCCCATATAGCTCTTGGACTGTTTGCATACGCTGATAATGGCTTTCCTGCTCTGAATATTGTACCATAGATCTTAAGAGGGTTTAGTGAACTTAAGTAGATATGTAGCATTGTAGCATTAAAACTAATCAACAAATCACTAACGTGCCATCCGTATCGTTCAATCCTGCTGTAATTATATTTGATATTGCAAATAAATGTGTGTAAATTCAGTCCTTTTGTCACTGCGTCAGATCTTCCCTTACAATTGATCCAGGTCCCGAACTCTTGACAAGCCTACCCCTCTCTTTCTTGACTCTCGTTCACTATACTATCAACGAAGGTAGGGGATGGCCCGTCACAATTGGCGCCCGAACAGGGACCTGGAATCTGGAATTTCCGGATTTTTGAGGGAGGCTTTGACGCTGTGGCGAATTGGTTGTGAGTGTGGGTAAATGTTGAATATTGTAGCATAGGGAGTTCGAGTTGGTATATGTGAATTTTGGCGATTGCCATGCCAGAAATTGGGAAAATTGCACCTCTTGTGCCACCTAGGGAAATAATGACCTTTTCAGGAGCCATACCGGTGTATGTGGTCAATGACGAGGTTATGCTCATCAAAGCGTTCCTGACAAGTATTGAGTCTCGGCGCTATCACCAAATGGTCTCCTGAGGACAAGGTGTCCTTGGTTAAATCCAAGTTAAGGGGGGGGGGGCAGCGGCTAAACGTGCAGCTGATTGCTCAATATTCAGAGAGATATGATCCATTATGCACATGTTTAGATGAGATTTTTGGGGAAAATAGAGCTGTGCGTGGGATCCCATGGGAGAATGTAGACCAGGTGGCTCGCCCGTGAGTTGTAGTTGTGGGGAGGCCATCAGAAGGCTTGAAGGATTGTTTGAAGGATTGGAGAAAGTGGTGGATGAGTTGAGGAGTTGGGTCAGTCAAAATATTGGAGCACGGAGGTCTGATACGGTGCATGTGCTGTCAGTAGAGAAGCTGGGGGAGGATTGTAATGAGGCAGGATCAAAAGGAAATATGGGGCATGCCCCCAAATGTGGTCAATGGTCACGTTGAGTTGAAAGGCGTGTACAGGGAACCAGAAGTGACAGGAACCGAGCTGGAGCTAGTAATGCTAAGGCTGCCCAGTAGGAACCGCACCGACGGTGGGCAGAGCCCCAGGAGGTGGATTGGTCCCTTTGAGGTGTTGGCAGATGACAACACTGGATGGGTGAGAGTTAAGGGGTTGAGACATGGGGATATTAGATGGGTGCGTGAAGGACAGGCATGGGCCCACCGGAAGGGGCAACGACCTTCGAGGGGTTTGGAATGCGTTACGGCGGACAAGCAGGTGATAACCACCTGGCCAGGGACATTTAGCCGATGAACCCAGATGCCTGTAGAGAATGAGCTGAAGTTAGTGCTGAAGAGGATGAGACGAAAGAGGGGATGGGGGCAATCGGTCAGAGGAGCAAGGGGGTGATGCACACAGGGAATCAGAGATGGAGAGGTGTGTGCTGATGCCATGTGCTATAGAAGTACCACCGTGTCTGCGGTTGCCAGTGCATCCTGACGGTTTAGAGATGGAGGGTGTTGACACATATGGTGGAGGATGGCATACATCACGTCGCATCAGAAACGGCAGTGAGGGAGGGGACACGCGTGGGCATAGGACGGGAGAGTAGAGATGTAAGCAAGATTATGGTAGCAGATGTGGAAAGGGGTTTTCTTGGAGAGAATGTTATTACAGTGATGAAAGAGGCAGCAGAGGTTGGTGTGGCCAATGATATCC
>JAHWFO010076724.1:440119-481560 GCA_023313115.1 Rhysida immarginata | reverse complement strand
CAAGCGCCCAGCAGATGTTCACAAAGTACTTGTTCTCATTTATGGAAACATTACGAGTCAACAACATGTAACGAAGTGGTGTCATGAATTCTCTGGAGGAAGGACCAATGTTCATGTCAAACACAGGAGCAGTAAGCCATCTGTGGTCTCTGATGAACTTCTGCACTTGTTTCTTAGCCTGGGAGAAATCTTGCTGGATAACGCTTCTACGACGATGAAGAGCTGAAGCATGAGATTGAAATATGGTTCCAGCATCAGATGCCAGAATTTCATGACTGTGGGATATAGAAGCTGGTACTTAGACTTAACAAGTGTTTGGACGATGGCAGCAATGTCGTCGAAAAAAAAAAAACCCTGTGTCACCTAAATAAGTTGTAGCGAACATTTTGTCAAAATAAATATTTTTTGAAAGAATACTAGCTGTTATAACCTTACTTTCAGGACACGCTTCTTATTCAAAAGGGTGTTCTTTTTTAATACGAGAATTTTTCAGATAATGGCCAAATAAATCTTGCACTGTAATTAAAAAAGCGAGATATACAAGCTGTTCACAAAAGAATATACCACCTTTGAAAGGCTATATTCACCAAACTACACAACTTATAGATTTAATGAATGCAAATTTCTGAAGGATATAATCTGGAGTTTACGTTGGTTATCCACATGATTGCAATACTCATGTGGCAGCACAAAAAGCACGAATGATATACAATACAGAGCTTGTAACAGCTGTAATCTTTAAGGTTTCATAATCAACTGCTCTCTCAACAATTTCCACGGTTTCGTAAATTCCAAAAGGTTCCTATTCCTTACCAGTCTAAAGAGATGGCAGTTATTAATATGTCATGATCTGTATCAAGCACATGCTTGGCAACCACAGATCTCTCAGGTCGGTCAAACCGGGCATGGACCGTATGTTCCTTGAATCTTGTTTGTATGTTGCGGCATGTGGCTCCTCTGTAGAGCTTGGGGCAACAGCTACATGCAACCTCATAGATTCCGGATTGTAATAGCGGTGGGGTTTTGTCCTTAGGGTTCCCCAATAAATTTCTTAAGAGTGTTTGGGTTCTTATACGGTATAGGTAACTGGGCCTCCTTGATGATTGCCTGTAAGTTATTGTTGAGGCCGTCGTTGTAAGAAATGGGCAGTCTCTATTTGGGAATCTTGTTGCTGCAGAGTTTTGTTGAGTCTTTGACCACATTTTAGTTCTGACCAAATCCTCAACATACCATCTGGTCCTAGCTATTAATGTTTGTGATTTCCAATCTAAACTTGTCTTTAGGCAGGGTAATCTTCAGAGTTCTGTCTATTAGAAAAATGAACAAGATTCAAGGAACATATGGCCCACGCCCAGTTTGGCAGACCTGAGAGATACGTGTTCGCCAAGCATATGCTTGATACGGGCCACGACATTGATAAAGG
Organism: Rhysida immarginata; assembly: GCA_023313115.1. Lineage (NCBI taxonomy): Eukaryota > Metazoa > Arthropoda > Chilopoda > Scolopendromorpha > Scolopendridae > Rhysida > Rhysida immarginata. Next base: position 480,137 of record JAHWFO010076724.1, on the reverse strand, counting down.
ACTGCCGTCTCCTAAGACTGGCAAATAGTAGGAACCTTTTGGATGCTTACGAAACCGTGGAAATCGGGAAGAAGGATCCTACACAGCTATTAAATAATGATCCAGGCCCCCTCGGCAATTCTACAGGAGGAGTCAAAAGTCGCAGTACACCCTGTTTTTTTGAAAACCTTGCAGGAATTGGGAAATCTGAATATTCCAGTAACATACGGGTGAGATGGTCTATCTTTTACGGTATGTATCGAACATGGCCGCCATCTTGAAATCGGCCAACTTGAATCTAAGTCAAATTTTTTTAATTGGAAAGGGGGTAGTGTGATATATCAGATAACATCAGCATTTTCTGACAATTTCATTCCTGTAAACAAATTTCAAGTAGCAGTTATGGTTCAAAAGTTATAACACATTTTGTTTGGAATTACAGGCTGGACTGTTCTACATGAAGGACAGTCATTTAATGTGTTTAATATGGTGTCCCTCTTGTTCAAGGCACATTTGAAGGCACTGAATCCAGTCGTCATACACTCGCAAAAGGATTTCCTCAGAAATGCTGGCACATGCTTCCTCAATGCGTTGCTGGAGATGGTGTCCGTTTCTGATTTTCTCTGCATATATGAGTTGCTTTAAATGACTCCACAGATAAAAGTAAAGTGGCATATATGAGATCATGTGATCTGGGTGGCCATTTCACAGCACCACATCGGCCAATCCAATGACCAGGAAATTGAACATCTAACCACTGAAGAAGATACCTTGTGCAAAAGAGGGATCTTGCCGATGTTGCTCTAGGGCCCACGTGCAAAACTGCATACATCTGTCTGGGTGATCCTCTGATAGCTGCTGGAGTATCTGAATCTTGAATGGATGCCATGAGCATGAAGGATTCGTACGATCGATGACTGGCTGATTCCACATTCTGCTGAAAAACGTCTTGTGCTGCATTGTGGGCTCTTGACGAAGGACGGCAAAACCATTGTTGAGTCTGTCTCGTCAGTAGCACTTATTGGACGACCGCTCCATGCCGTGTCAACCACAGTCCCAGTTTCGTGGAATTTCTTAATTAAGCACCTGACAGTGTTGTGTGAAATGGGAGATCTTTCTGGGTGCCTGTTGTTAAAATCTGCAGCTATGACACGGAAACTTCGTTCTCCAAACATCAAAATGACCTCAATTCTCTCCTCCGTGGTCAAAGCCATCTTCAGTTACCTGCTACAAAATGAAACAAAATGTATTGTAACTCTTGAACCATAACTGCTACTTCAATTTTTTTTTTTTTTTTATTTCTTAAGTAATTGGATCCAATGCATCCATCCAGGGCCTGTATGGCTAGAGGCCGACGAGTTGGGTCCTTGGATGGACCTGGATTCACGACTTCTATATGATGGTCGCAGCAGCCGGGGGAGGGGGAGGGGAGGTAAAGATTGGCTATCACGGATGGTCCAGTGATGAACCATGCCTGATGTAGCTTAACTTCACAGAAGTTGTATTCAGTGAAAGCCCACCACGCCACGGCCTCATCTGTTTACAGGAATGAAATTGTCAGAAAATGCTGATGTTATCTGATATATCACATGGCCCACTTTCCATTTTAAAAAATTGACTTAGATTCAAGATGGCTGATTTCAAGATGGCGGTCATGTTCGGTACATACTGTAAAGGATAGACAACCTCACCCATACCTAACTGGAATATTCAGATTTCCCAATTCCTGCAAGGTTTTCGAAAAAACAGGGTGTACTGCGACTTTTGACTCACCCTGTATATTGTTAATAATTCATATTTATTTTCAATTTTATGTAATTGGTTACCCTGTACTTGTTTAATAATTCTTATTGTTTAAAAGCCATTCTTTGACTTTCTCGCTGTTCATTGTTTGTATGCACTACTAGTTTATTGGTTCTTGAAAAAAGATGTTTGTTTTATTTATAGTTTCACCATCGTTTTAAATGTGTTCACTTTGGTTTCTGATTGGCCCTCGGCTGATTGGCTATTTAAAGTGTCCACATATTATATAAACAGACAGTTATTGTTCTTGATTATTGTAGTTGGTGTTAAATAATGGTCTCAAGGAGACTGAAATACGTATACACCTAATAAAATCTTTGTGGACAAGAAGTTTTTGGTTTTCTTTCCATCATGTCATTATCCACAGTGAACTCTCTTCCTTCAGCTGTTGTTGACCCACCATGACCACCTATTCCACTTACTGTGGTAACAGGTCTTGTTGTCAAGTCAAGTTCAACCCAATGTTTGTAAAAAATCTCGCTCTGCTGGCAGGGGACTACCAATAGCGATCACAGGAACTACACAGATATATTCAGCTAACAGGGACATATTATCAGTGCAGAGTAAACAATAGGAGTGACACAGTGAAGCACACGAAGATTCGCTCACGAGGAAAACACTACTTATTCAGACTTCTCCATGTTTGCTGCCAACTCCTCTATACTCATCACATCCATACGAACTGAATTTCTCTAAGTGCAATATGAAGTTAGAAATAGTTAAGATCATAAATTAAAAGATATTGTTATACTTTAAATCCTGTCTCCTTTACTATCTCATCCAAGATATATGGAAGCAGACAGCAACAACTATTATATCTGGTAAAGAAAAAATTTTGAAAACTTTATATAGTAATTTTGTTTTTAATCGCAAAACGGACGTTACTTTATGAATAACCCTTGTAACATTGGGGAACAAAATTAAACTTTTTTTCTGGCATAAAAGGGAGGAATACATATGTAAGTACAACTTTCCACAGTTAAAGCAGTAACTGCAAATCGCTGCACAAAACAAAATGAAATCGGAAGTGAATGAGCACTGTACTGCACAGTGAATGTCTAACATGTTAACCTCACTTCATTTTGTCACATGCAGTCTAGCTTAAATTTCTAATTAACTATAGACATTGCTTATGCATATAAAAATAAGGAAATCAAAAAAAAGAGTCTAAAACTTTGACTTGCATCTTGTGAAATTTAACTCGAAGTTTTCAGGCTAAGGAGTCAAATTGACTCGTAGATTTTTGGTCCTAGAACAAATACTAATGTACTTACCAGTGTAATTAAATTGATACATATTTTTTTGTGAATAATTGCAAGACTAGGTAAATTTTTCATTTCAGGTAAATAAATTTTGCTAACATAAGAAATAATATTGATTTATATTTAGGTTCAGGTTTTTCCAGAATTTTACTTTATTAGTACTTTATTTTTTTGATCAAACATTGTTAAAACAAAATTAGTAAAATGATTATTAAGTGACAACTTGCAGTTTTCAAAAATTGAAAAAAAAAATAAATAAATAAAGAATTCTTACTAGTTGCAGGTTTGAAGACCCCTTTGATCTTGTTTATTTTATGACCAAATTTTGCTACCGCTGACATTTCTTTCTTATGAGATCTAAAGATTTAAAAATCAATTAATTAAGTTTTAAATAATTATTTCAGTTACTACTATTCTTAGACTCATTAAATATAATATTCACCTTGAATGGCTTCCTCCATATTTAGGAGATGGCATGTGACTTAATAAATAAGATTATAAATTATTTGAATATAAAATAATAATTCATTTCCATTTCAAAATATTCTATTCTAACATTACTTCCCCGACTTTATTTATGTGCTCGATTTATCTCCAAGAATCTTATATTAGCTATGCATCACATTTTACCTGCTTTTGTACAAACGTATATTTGTACATATAAGTAAATGTGCACGCAAGCATGTGTGTGTCTGCGTGTGTGTTGTAATGCCTTGTTATGGGATCGTCTGGGATTGCTACACATAACTAAACATAAAAAGGGCATATCACACTATATGAGCCTCGATGTCAGTAGAGTTCTTCCTACCAGGTATTTGACCTGTTCCCCACCAGGTGGACTATTATGTGTAAAATGAAGGAGTAACGGACAAATAATTCTGACAAAATTTCACAGTGGTTTTAATCTCAATTAAGTACAAGTTTCATTTCTAACAGATCCGAATTGTTACAATAATGATAGTTCATTGTTCATTCACTACTGTAGTTCGCATCAAATACTTTTTCTACATGAGACTGAAGTTAAATGTTGTCTGAATCTGGTTAACTACCCTCAGCCGTCCTCAACGACTAATTTAATATTTTCAGACAAACATCTAATCGGATGCACTACAGTTTTAATCCATCTAATCTTATCCCTTATATGTATTCATCGCCCATCGGCATCGATTTATTTGAAAGGCTCTAGGAGCTTTTCCACCAATGGTAGTCAGAAAAAAATAAAAATATTAACTCTAATTTGGGAAAATTCTCAAAATTACAGCGTTAATGTTTAAAACATCGAATCGAAAATCAACAAATATTATTTATCAGGCGAATTATTTGATAACGACATCTCTAACGTTAATGTCCGAGGAGGACACCCCACAGTCAATTCAATGGTTAATTTATGTTAGTCATTTTGTCATCAACATGTAATATTTTCATGCAAAAAAACATTCTGTATGATTCTTATTGCTGTATATTAATATTTAATTCACCTTCAATTGTAATTTTTAATTTTGAATAATTTTGAAATGTAAAGGAATAATTTATTACAGCATTGTTGGATTATAGAAATAATTTTATAGAACTCAATTGTAACAATGAGTACATGTTCACGTGAAAATGCAATCACATAATTAATATATTGTAAGCATTATCACTTCTCCTTCAGCTCTTGTTAACAACAGAGGTAGCAAAGATTGCTCCCTGTAATTTATTGATATCCATGTTCTGCTTAATAATTACTTAAATAAAATAAACTGTAATTATTTTTTATATAGAAGTCTCTTCATTATCTGATGGTTCATTAGTTTAATATTCCACTGCATCATGCATAGCCGACAACAGTTATGTTCACTCTGTATTCCACAGCTTATGGGCCTAATGGAATAATTCGCAACAATTTAGACCATGATCCAGGGTGGACGGACAATGTGGACCTTCAGAACAGAAACCCTTTCAGACGACATAAAAAGATAAGTAAATCTGTCCAATGCTAAATGCTAAATATAGTTTCTTCTACTTTGCATTGCATTCTCTTGACTTATTCATTTTATTTTCACGTGCTCGGAGCGACTGCATATGCGATGGAAACACTAGTTGACCGACAAGTTAGGGAAGGACCTTGGACTCTGGGTAAGATAGTCTTAGTTAGTAAAGAGGGGGACCCGCTGATCTTAAACTAGTAATATCTGACGTCTACCTACGTCGTAGTTAAGCCATATTTTTCTTACAGGTTTATGCCCGAAAATTTCACAATCCATACTGGCAGAGTTGTCTTCTATTTCTTCTCTTGAGATCTCCAGTCCACTCTTTTCCACATTGCATCATGTCATGAATTCGCCTCTCTAAGTAGAAATGCGCTGATATTTATGGGCGAGACTCCAAAACTTTCCTGCAAAGCATAAAAAACTACGACAATTTATGTTCATCAACAATGTAAGTGGCCTGAATTATTTCTCACATTCCTAGAATTAGCTGTATTTCAAGGGACATTACGTGGGATCTCATAACTTTGATTTCGGATTCTGATTCAATTTCAAGGAAATGAGTCTTCGTCCTTCAGGCATGGCTGCCATCAATAAAGAATCTGAGGCATGAATTCTATTTCGCTACCATCCAGCTCGCACTGTCAGCTAGCCATAATTAGTTTTTCCTCTGCTCAATTATACACCTAGTGTTTAGTTCGATCACCATTGCAGGAATATTTTTGGTCCCTATCCAACATAAGCACGGGAGCCAATGTAGGACACCCTCTCACCTTCTTTGATCAACGCCAAAAAAAATTTTTGACGACTCTACCTTGTTCTGGCCTCAACAGTTCAATGTCTTCCTTGGTAAATCTTTCATTTCTTCAACAATGAAGTCTTTTCATGAAATTCTTGGTACAGCCAGAAACTGAGTTTGCCTTTTTTATTTATTCTAGCTTATTATAAACACTATTTCTTTCAGTTTTTTTTTTTTTTTTTTTTTTATTATCAACGTATTTCCTAATCTTCTCATGATTTCTCTTTTTTTAAATCTCTTTTTAGGCGTCAACAAATATTTCCGTTTGAATCAACACAGACCAGCTACCAGAGAGACAAGGCATTAAGGTAATAATACTGCGGTATGTGCATTAAAAAATTATAAAAAATACTGGTGCGGCTTAACTATCAGTGCAGCGTAACTACTTTTTTTTTTTTCCTAATAGCATGACAACAACGATTTTCTGAACACTGATACTACTTCGATGTGATGAAGTTGCATTCTGTCCTGATGAACTTCAAACGAAATTAGTGTATAATATATATTGCAGTATTTTAATTATCCTATATATACAATGTACAGTTCATTATATATTACCTTAATTACCTACAAGAAACAAGCTAAGATTATATTTTGAAGTATCAAAGATTGCAAATATGTCATAGACATATCTGAACCATGTTTGCAGGAAATATGTGAAAGTACTGGATGCTTTATTTTCCAGATCCTTTAGGAAGAGATTAGCCAGAAAGGGGCTAATACAACATCCCATAGGGGTATCATCTATCGTTTTGTACCACTTGCCATTAAACTGCAAAAGATTGTTCAGGCAGCATAACCTAGTGGAATGCATAATGTCCCTGTATTCACCTAGGGAAATATCATTGTCTTCTAATACACGTTGTAGTATATCCAATGTCTCCCTGATGGATACACATGGGAATAATGCACACACATCAAAGGACACCAATATATGGCCTTTTTCTAATTTAATATCCTTTAATTCATTAAGAAGTTCCATGCTATTCCTGATGGCGAAATCTTTCCCTGGTAGTTTAAGGGTGTTGAATTTGGCCTTCAAAAAATTAGCAACTATAATGGTGGGGGAATTCGTGTTGTCTACAATAGGTCTGTATTGATTCCCTGGTTTGTGCAATTTAGGTAAACAATATAGCCTTGGGAGGACAGGGTTACTTGGGATGAGTTTACTGATCGCAGGCCCCTTAAATAAGTATTTACAGTCTTTCAGACAATCTTTGATTTTCCTGATGAGACATAGCACGACCATTCGTGAGGACCATTATCCAGCACGCCTCCACACCTTCGATATACACTGCCCTATCAAGAATCACAAGATGGCCACTCTTATCAGCTTTAAGATATACACAGTTTTGTTTTTTTAAAACACCTAATAGTTTTAAGGAAGTCCTCATGAAAAGTATTATTATGTTTGCTCCTTTCAACATTGTACAGGATTTGATTCCTAGAAAGTGTGGTGAACTCCTTGTACCACCCAAAGCTAAGCCCTATGATATCGTATATGGTACAACAAATCAACTCACTAAGGTCCTCCTTAGGGTTAGGGATGGCGAACTTTAAACCTAGGGTTAAAACTTTCATTTGTCTGTCGGAAAAATTACAGGAAGGTTTATTTATGACTAAATCTAAGTTCTGTTGTTGTATTTGCCTGTTGTCCTCCAGGAAGCCAATCTTCCTCTGGATTTTCTTATATTTAGGGTATAGTTTATGTTCATTAACAGTGTAGACTTTGTTAGAAAATATGTCCCACTCTGCAGGATACAAACATCTACTGAGTTCATTACGCAACTTGTATACTTCAATTTCAGTAGCAGACAAACGAGAGAATTTTTCAGCAATTATACAATTGAGGTACTGAAATTGCGCTGCTACCCGGACCTTACCCAGAAGATGGCCTCCTCCTTTTCCGAGGTCACATCTTCTGATAAAACGGGGAACGCAATGTCTAGCCCTACATTGTGTTAAATAATGTATATTAGCCTTAATGATACCTATCTGTAGGTTAGTCCTAAAATATCTATTGGGTAGGACCGAAGTAGTAGAGAAACTAGCCTGTAGAATGTTGTAACTGGTAAGAGAGACTAGTGAAGCCATAATATAAAGATAAGAAAAATAACCAATTACCTGTGGATATGAAATCAGCAAAAACAAGAAGCCATCAATTTTCCACAACAAGGTTTTATTTACCATGAATACGAATTTCAAGTGCTACGCACTCATTTTTCAGCATCACTGAGGCATACAATGCCAACAGGCCATTTATATACATAGCTTGCAGCATGCTTAAAAAACTTGCTAACGTTTATTTTTTGGACCCCTCTATTTTTCACTGAGACATTAAATATGATGTTTTGGGTTAATTTTAATTTTATTTCTACTACTTTTATAAATGTTTATTCTAAATTTCATTTAATTGTCTAAACGGATGATTCGTCATTGTAATTTTGTCTGTTGAAACTTTGTAATAATTGCTGTTATTGTTGAAAAGAAATTCATAGTTTGTTAACAGAAAACGTTTTTTTGATATAGCGTGGTTTTTCTCCTCATGTCCGCTCACGAGATTGGAGCGAGCCGACGTTGTTAAGGTTGAGTTTGAAAAAAAGAATGGGCAGTCAGCAAAAGTTTGTGGTTGAAGATACATGGTTCTGGTCAAGTTAGCAGTGGTCCAGTTGGACCAACAGCTTTCATTCTACGGACAAGAAACCAACCGCCCCGATCTTTGGCATATTTCTCGAAATACTGATTTGTCATAGGAACTGTGTAGCGCATGACAGGTATGAAGAGTATTCCATATCAAATACGGTCCTAAGGATCGGGGAATGACAGATTTGTGTGCTCCTCGTCCGGCCTCGTCTCGATAGTCACCAGTTATGTTGCAGCATTTACCGTAGTCTGGTTTTCTCGCTTCGAATGTCGTTTTAAGGGAAAACAATTGATGTTGTGCCATTTGCCGGGTTTGCGGACCACAATCCATCACCATGTGTAAGCTATTCTAAGTTTGTTTCAAGAATGATGCCTTACCAACTGCTTTTGTTTCTTTCAGATCACTTATCTTTATCGCCTCAGCAATAACCTGCATCAGCACAGACAGCAGCCATTTACTGTTCTAGTTTATCCTTGAGCGTGTTTAAATGTTTCAACGAGCTTCCTTTTGAATTCAGATGAAAAACTATACGACTTTTCTTTTACGTTTTAATTTGTTTATACATATTTTCGTGACTTATACATATTTTCTAAAGGCCAATAAAGTAAATAAATCAAAAAACACGACTTAAGGTAACAGTTTGCAGGAAAAAAGATAAAGTAAAACATCTAAAATGAAAAACCACAATAATAAAGAAAGTACCTGATATGTGTTCTAGAATTTTTTTCAATCTTTGATGTCTAAAAGACCCTTGTCCCTGTTCATGGATCTGTGTTCCTGTGTTTTATCAATCTCCAAAGATTCAAGAAAGTTCAGCTTACGCCAACCACTGGTCCTGTGGAGGATCTCATAGTTGTTAGGCTTTGTTCAATGTCCAATGGTGATCCATGGTGTGTGAAGCTAGAAGCCTGTGGGTTGTAGTTGCGGAGATGTCTGTAGTGTTCCTCAATACTTGTGGCAATCTTCCTCCTTGACTGTCCCACATACACTGATTCAAATCCACCGCATTTCAGTTTGTAGACACCAGCAAACTGGTCATCGGGTATCTTACGTTGAAAGGAGCAAAGGTAATAATACTTTTCATGAGGACTTCCTTAAAACTATTAGGTTTTTTAAAAAACAAAACTGTGTATCTTAAAGCTGACAAGAGTGGGCAACTTGTGATTCTTGATAGGGCAGTGTACATCAAATGTGTGGAGACTATGCTGGATAATGGTCCCTATGAAGCCTTAAGCACTGACCCTGTGCAGCGCATTGTCAGGAAGACCAAAGATTGTCTGAAAGACTGTAAATACTTATTTAAGGGGCTTAAGATCAGTAAACTCGTCCCAAGCAACCCTGTTCTCCCAAGGCTGTAAGACTGTATTCTTGACCTACATTGCACAAACCAGGGAATCAATACAATCCTATTGTAGACAACACGAATTCCCCCACCAGTATACTTGCTAATTTTTTGATGGAATTAGAGAATATTAAATTAGAAAAAGAGCATATACTGGTGTCCTTTGATGGGTGTGCCTTATTCCCAAGTGTATCCATCAAAGAGATATTGGATACAATGTGTATTAGAAAACAACGACATTCCTTTAGGTGAATGCAGGGACATTATGCATTCCACTAGGTTACGCTGCCGGAACAATCTTTTGCCATTTAACGGCAAGTGGTACAAAAGGATAGATGATACCCCTATGGGATGTTGTATTAGCCCCTTTCTGGATAATCTATTCCTAAGGGAACTGGAAAATAAAGCATCCAGTGCCTGCAAGCATGGTTCAGATATGTTGATGATATATTTGCAACCCTTGATACTTCAAAATGTAATCTTAACTTGTTTCTTGATAATCTTAATACTATATCCCAAAACATCAACTTCACGATAGAGTTAGAAAAAGACAAAAAAATTCTTTTTTTGGACCTTGTAATTGGTAGAGATGAGGTAGCGAGTAAGCTAACTTTTGGGGTATATAGAAAACCCTCGTTTGTACCTGCGAATATCAGCAATGGCTCTAATCATTGCTTTGTGACAGAACGCCCCCGCTCTGCTATGACCCAAGGTCCAGATCAGTTGTCAGGACAATCAGGGGTTTGAGACAGCACATAGAGGGCACTCGCATTTGGTTGGGCTGTAAACAAAATAAATGAACAAAAACACATCCACACAAGTCTAAGAACAGGCAATAACCTTCATTAACCTCCACTAACTTATGCTCTCACAGTCATACACAGAATGCAATGGCTACAAAATCAAGCTATAGTTCATAAACTCTAATTCCATGCATTAGCATAGAGGGGCCCTTCAATTAACTAAGTGAAGGCTATTTAGTATTTAGCAACAATAATTAACAGCAATATCAGGGCATGAGCTAAGTGCATCTTCATGATAGGGATTATACGCTAGCAAAACCTGCGCCAATAAATGAGCTACCGCCCACACTTCTACGCAGGTATATCGATTGCAAGACAGGAGTACCACCTGCAACTGGTGTACCCACGATAAAATTCCGGGCTGTCAAATATTCCACGAAAATGGATGCACACACGTGCCACGTGAACCCTTTAATTGGGAAAAAGGGGATCACGGGAATCCCTGTGCAGTTTCTTAGGCGAGGCACATGGCAGGTGCAGGTTCTCAGCTTACTTAAACCCCTAGCCCAGCTCTATATAGCAACAGCCTGCTCTCGGCGCTCAACTTTTGCACACTCCTCTGCTCTTATGCAGCCACACACATTATTCTTATACAGTACTACTTATACTGACTATATCTAGCATCATGAAACAACAGTTTATTAACAGAGAAATCACTGCCAAAGGCAACGCTCATTGAGATTCCTAGTTCACTCAACAGAGCTCGGGAACGCTAATACAAACTGTTCCTAACACAGTTTCGAATGCGGGACTTTTCTGCGAATAAGACCAGGCACAAACCACTAACAACGTCGGCATAAAGCCTTCATGATGCAGAGTCTCCGTCACTGTGATTAAGAGAAAGGAAAAAGGTTCACTCACCCAGCACGAAATCGATTGGCACAAGTTGCAGGCTTCTCTGCCCAATACAACAACTTACGATCTTTAGGCTGGCACCACTCCGGCGATGACTCCATCGAACGATGCAATATTCCTTCCGTCAACAGCATAATACGCTATACATGTTCCAAAACGACTTAAAACTTTCGACTGCATTAACATCTCACATAATAATTAGATACGATACGCTTAAAAAAGCAGAATTTGAAGTTAATGAACACTTCAGTAGTTCAGCGACGAAAGTTCCATATTTCAAATATGGCTGCCAGCCATTCAAATGAACCATTGTTCAGGGAAAACGACTAAGTTTTACTTCAGAGAAATTTAATTACATCCACCCTGAAGGAGAACTTTAGTCAGAAGAAAAAAAGAAGACAACACAACATCATTAACAATGACACCTAAGGCTGTCATCAGCTTCCCGGAAAATCTGCGAGAAAGAATGACAGCCTCAACAATACCTGAGCGCTGTTGCTCATAGCAGTTACGACAGCGGCCAAGCAATCCTGACCCCAGAAAGGGACCAACCTAAATTCTGGGCCATTCCCTACAACAAGGGAAGGTTCGCACACCGGGTTGCGTACAAAATTTCGACCACACACGAGGATATTGCTGGGATCTGTCAAGGAGAAGATACCCGATGACCTGTGTGCTGGTGTATACAAACTGAAATGCAGCGGATGTAAATCAGTGTATGTGGGACGATCGAGGAGGAAGATTGCCACAAGGATCGAGGAACACTACAGACATCTCCGCAACTACAACCCACTGGCACACCATTCTAGCTTCGCACACCATGGATCACCACTGGGCATGGAACAAAGCTTAACAACTATGAGATCCTCCACAGGACCAGTGGTTGGCGTAAGCTGAACTTTCTTGAATCTTTGGAGATTGATAAAATACAGGAACACAGATCCATAAACAGGGACAAGGGTCTTTTAGACATCAAAGACTGAAAAAAATTCTAGAACACATATCAGGAAATTTCTTTATTATTGTGTTTTTTCATTTTAAATGTTTTAATTTATCTTTGTTTCCTGCAAACTGTTGCCTTAAGTCATGTTTTGTGGTTTATTTACTTTATTGGCCTTTAGAAAATATGTATAAGTCACTGAATGGAATTTTTACTTTTTATCCTTATACATGTAATAGAAAATACATTAATTTTATTCTGACCCCATGTCAATAACAAATGTCCAGTTCTTGTTTATAGTGCCAATAAATTAGTTTATGTTCGTTGATAGAACCACGGCTGCTGCCGATGAAATAAATGAAATAAAAGTTAAACTTGTTCATTAAAATAAGGTTACTATACTTCTTTACAAATCTCATTAATTAATTTATATAATTTTTCATTAAATAAATAAAAATAATTTAGATGGTAACGTAAATAATAGAATTACTGTCTAAATTAATGTTTAAGATACTATGGGATGTGAAAACGAAGTATTTCCGTCTTTTTTGTTCTATTCAATTACCAATAATATTTCGCTAATTCAAAAAAAAAAATTTTTTTTAGGCCGCACTCTCTTTTGGCTGCACTCCTAAAATTTTCGATTTTTTGGGGTTTAGAGCCACGGCCTATATTTGATAAAATACGGTGATTTAACTGATCTCATGTTTGCAGCCTTGCACGTATACTTTGAATTTCGTCCCAAATGGAAGAAATCACCAGACCAAATAGTTAGACTGACCAGAATTTAATCACACAACAATGTGTTAGGCATTTGATATCAGCATGACTGCACTGACATGGAGAAATTAATAGACAAGATTGAAAGATTGCCAAAAAAAATTTTCAGCTTCATTAAATGAATGTGTGCTATAATAACATTTGATAATTACTTTTTGGATGGGACAAGCATCTCTTTCTGTTTTTAACAAATTTTTAAGACAGGCATAAATAGGATCTTTTCTGACAATGTCAGAATTTATTTTCTCTGCAAAATATTTTAGTGTGTTGTCAATTGCTGTGAAGTTAAGAATTTGGGGAATAAGCAATTGAACAGTTCATATACAACCCCTGGCAAAAAGAATGAACTCACTGTGCGACTTATTATTGACAAGGGAAAGGAAAGTCACAGAAAATCTATATCTGAATTGAAAATGCAAAAACAAAAATGTTTTAATGACTCCCTGAGTCTAATCTACGAGGGTTGGGGCAAAAGTCATGGCAACTATTTTTTTTCTTGAAGATACCAGTCCGGTTGGAAAATGTGACATATACAGACGAAAGGACAAGGTGTTAACTACATGTGTGGATAATGAAGAGCACTGAAATATGTTAAAACACTAATTTATTACGGTAGTATACAGGGCAATATGGCCTTCACGGTTGCTCATCACTGGTTGACACACGTCCTTGCTGAAACTTTCCTACCCACCGTGCTACTGTACGGTATGGTAGGGCATTATTCCAAAGGGCTTCCACTAATTCACTGTGACATTCCATTGCATTTCTCCCTCGGAGAACGGCTATTTTGATGTAAGCGCGCTGCTCAACACGGGTTACTTCTATCTCGCACGACACTCACCAACTGACTGATTTCACAGCCCTCACTGCGCTACTACCAGCTATCACAGAGGCATCTGTTGTTCTGATTACACACTATGCCTGCAGAACTTCCACATGACACACATACGTTTGTGATCCGTTCACATATCTACAAGAAAAAAATAGTTGCCATGACTTATGCCCCAACCCTCATATATTGTACATTAATTTAATGTCAATACATTTAGTTGGGAACAAAATACAAAATGAAACATAATCCACCACCTTGGAAAAAAAGTATCAACTCAGTGGTTTCCTGAGAAAAAAACTTTGAAGTCACCTAAAAACATTAAATAACACAATCCAAATAAAGGGAAGCCATGTTTTTTGTGGAATTCGATTATCTAAACATAAAACTACTGTAGTTTTCCTGCCGTAGAGTTTGTGTTTTCATGACCCAATGCTACTTTCAAAAGATACCTTCACAACAGTTCAAAGAACAAAGTGTAAACTTTGTGAACCTGGAAAAACCACAAGAGTTGTCGCAGAGCAGCTGTCATGTTCTCAGGCTCCGTATCATAAATATACAGAAAATACCGAAACCAGAGAACAGTAGAAAACAAAAGAAGTGGGAGACCCCACAAAACTATGAAAGTTTTACATTCAACGTCGATGAATTCTAAAGATTAATGTCAGAACAACTGAACAACAGGGTGAGAAAATACCAAATCATTGTATGCAACAGAACAATACGAATCGCCTTAACGAGATGGGTTTTTCGTTTTGAAAAACCAAGCCCAAACCTGTGCTTACCAAGAAGCACAAGCAGGCCCATCTAAACTGAGCCAAACAACACAGATATAACTGTAGATGACTGGAAGAAGGTAATTTTCAGCGATGAGTCAAGAACTGCCCTTGGTGTAGGAGATAATGATGGAAATTTGTTTGGAGACGTGTTGATGAAAAATTTCAAGAGGATTGCCTAAATTTCTCTGTAAAGTTTACGCAATCTCTCATGACCTGGGATTGTGTGACGACCAGCAGTCCAGGCAGAATGTTATAATGAAGTTACCTAGAATTCAGAGACATATTTGGAAGTACTGGAGTCTTCTTAATTCCAACATTTGAAGACAATTGGAGACGATGAAGCCATCAGATTCCAGGAGTAGTGCAACAGTGGTTATAAACAAGTACACTATATGATCAAAAATATCCGGACACCCCTCACAGATCATCGATTGGCCCAATGTCACATGATAATGACTTGCACATCATTTAAATAGCTTCCCACACCTTCAGACACAACTCTGCTTGGACATTGGCAAGAATGGGTCATTCGGCAGAGCTCAGTGATTTCCAACGTGGAACCATCGTTGGATGTCACCTATGCGGCAAGTCCGTGCGTGACATTTCCAGCCTTCTTCAGATACCCAAGTCAACAGTAGGCGATGTCATTATGAAATGGAAGACCCGGGGATCAACAACAGTTCAACAAAGAACCGGTAGACCCAAGAAACTAACGGACAGAGACCGTCGAGTGCTTCGTCGTGTCACCCGCAGCAACCGGAAGTCCTCGGCGGAAAAAATTGCCACAGAGTTTCGAAACGCCTCTGCAAATGATGCCAGTACCATGACAATTCGTCGGGAACTGCACACGATGGGATTCCATGGCCGTGCTGCTGCCCACAAGCCCCACATCAGCAGGGTCAATACCAAGCGACGTCTGGAGTGGTGCAAAGCCCACAGAAACTGGACAATGGACCAATGGAAACGTGTAATGTGGACAGACGAATCTCGCTACACACTCTGGCAATCCAATGGATGAGTTTGGGTTTGGCGCATACCTGGAGAACGCTTCTTACCTGAGTGCACAGAGCCCACAGTCAAGTTCGGAGGAGGAGGAGTCATGGTGTGGGGCTCATTTTCATGGTACGGACTGGGCCAGCTCGTTCCTGTGCAAGGAATCATGAACTCCGACCGTTATCTGAATGTTTTGGACAACTGTGCACTTCCAACGTTGTGGCAATTTTTCGGAAACGGGCCATTTCTCTACCAACACGACAATGCTCCGTGCCACAAAGCGAGGCGTGTACAGCAGTGGTTTGCGGACTCAGGGGTCGAAGAAATGGGTTGACCGGCACAAAGTCCCGACCTCAATCCTATAGAGAGTCTGTGGGATGAATTGGAAAGACGCTTGCGGGCCAGATCACATCGGCCAACTTCTGTACCTGAACTGATTCTCGCTCTTTGGGAGGAATGGAGGAACATTCCGGAAAGTACCTACCAACATTTGGTGGAAAGTCTTCCCCGAAAGGTGGAAGCTGTGATTCGGGCAAAGGGATGTGCAACGCCCTATTGATTTCCATGAAATCGTGGCTAGAGCGCAAACGTGCATGTGTCCGGATATTTGTGATCATATAGTGTATCTCAGATGGCCTGCCAACAGCCCCGACCTCAGCCCAATTGAGAACTTGTGGCGTGAACTGAAAAAGTTGATAACAGAAGCTCATCTGTCCAACAAAGATGAACTCAAAAGGGCCATTACTGAAGGGTGGAATAATCTTTTTGCTTCGATGGCTGCAAGAATTAAGGCTGTAATTGAAGCCAAGGGTGGAATTACAAAATACTAATGTATTGAAATGTTTCTTTTTTTACAGAAAAGTTGTTTCGAGTTCAAAGTTTTTTCTCAGGAAACCACTGACTTGATACTTTTTTCCAAGGTGGTGGATTACGTTTTATTTTTTATTTTGTGTCCAATTAAATGTATTGACATTAAATTACTGTACATTATAGATTAGACTCAGGGAGTCATTAAAATATTTTTGTGTTTGCATTTTCACTTCAAATATAGGTTTTCTCTAACTTTTCTTTCCTTTGTCAATAATAAGTCACATAGTGAGTTCATTATTTTTTGCCAGGAGTTGTACATGTATTATGATTTTAGAAAATCAAAATAATTGTCATTATTTAGAATGAAACTAACCAAGAACTGTGGATAATGACCATGATGAAAGAACACAATAAAAATGATGAAAGAATTTTGATGGATAGAATCGATGGCTGGAAAGATTTTGTCAAACCTTGCCTGCCATTTTGAATTCAGGGGAAAATAGGTGCTTGGGGAAATTTGAGTTTAGAGAATCCCAAATTGGGGAGGGAGCCCTGTAGAACATTTGTCATACGTAGTCTCGCTATTTTGTTTAAATATACGATATACCTCTTCTATTTTTGATTCTCATTCCTTGGAAATTTGGAAAGCAAATTCCTGCAGTTGCTCCAGACAGAACTGAGCAATAAAAAGATCTTTAAAAAAATTGATTTAATAATCCCAACAAATATAAAATAATGAAAGAACACAAGAAATAAAATTCCATGCCCAGGAATTGTTAAATGCCAAAATAAGCATGTAGGAAAGGTAACAATGGAAATGTTTTGGTTAAAGTGAATCTTTCTGTAATGATCTGACATGTAAAAAAACGTTCACGTGCCTTAACTTTTAAGTGTTAAGTGGTGCATTACTTACCTAATAGAGACCGCATCACTTTTCTCTGACAACCGACTTCCACAAAAAAGTGTAAAATACTTAAATTAGAGAAAAAAAAAAAGTTTTATAAATGAAAATAGGAAAATACATTTCACTAGCAAAATTTTTATTACTAATCCATTATTTTGTTTTAACAAATTGAACATCTTAACTTCATAGGTTTTTTAGTATATAATAAAGACTGTTTAATATCATCTTACAGATAAAATTACAAAAGAACACTAATTTTTTTCTTTAACAAAATTGTTATTTATTTGAAAGTGGTTTTCTCTATGCATAAATAAATGATGAGACAGAAATAATTGTAGATTCTTAATATCATTTAATATATACATGTAAATATTGTATTTACATGCATACAATTCTTACTTTACAATGGACACTATTTTGGTGCAAAGAACCAAAGAAAGGAAAAATACTTTGTCTTAATAAATTCAATATGCTGATCACACAAATTGCGTTATTTCTGAGATAATATAGTTCTAAAGCTCATACTGCCATCAGCTTTAAAGTACAATAATATCACACACATAGACCACCTCCCAGGTAAACCGCAGTATAACTAAACTATCCTCCCTCTAATAAATTCCTCAGCTACACTACTTCTCAAACAAACCACATGCATGGCTGACTAACTTCTGTTATGCCTAAAGTTGGCCAAGCAGCAAGTCGTACATACCATAAAAAAGTGGCTCATTTTATTTAATTTATTTATTTATTTTTTAATTTATTTATTTAGAAAATACAAATAAAAAAAAGTTGAGCCCCAGGGGCCTGTATGGTCAAAATTAATCGACAGTTAACACCCAGGGGTCATGCAAAAAACGAACAAAAAACACCAACAAATTTATAAACTAAGAGTAAAATAAATCAAACAAGTAAAAACAAACCCTATCCTGCAAAAATCATATCAAACAAGCACAAAAAAACAATTAACACAAAGATAATATAAAATGAAATAAAAACCCGAACCCCCTAATGCCTAAAACCAAGAAGCAACCCGTTTAACAGCACCAGCGGTTATTATTGAAAATACCATGAGCATATTTAATATCATAGCCGAATCGTGCTAAAGAGAAACAGGCAGCCCAAACCCATATTATACCCGAAACTTTGGGTCTAAACTGGATACAAATCGTTGCAAAGACTTACGAAAAGCTTGAAAATCGTTTACAGAACGTATGACGGGAGGCAAATAAGACCAACATTTGATGCCCATATAGGACAAACATCGACGCCTATAATTGTGTGCAACCAAAGGACAATGAAATTGGAATAAAGATCTAGTTGGGTATCTATGATTAGTTGAATTAGAAATTAACCTAATGGCCGGGGTTACCAATAGCAATGAATTAATACATTTATATACAAAAGTGCACACACGAGAGAAGTACAATTGGTATATAGTAGGTATTCCCAATATGATAAAGTATGCTAGCACTGACTCGTATTTTGGTAATCTATAATAAGTTCTCAGCAACCATTTCTGAAGCTTCATAACTCTAGAGAGGTTACATAAAGCAAACGATCCCCAAAATAACACACTAAAACATAAGCAGGAATGAATCCAAGCGAAATATAATTGCAACAAAATATTATTTGGCAAATATGACAGGCGTGATATGACACCCTGTCTTCTGTTCAATTTTGATATTAAAACATCTATCTGTTGGTCCCAGCTGAGGTCTCGAGCAATTGTTATACCGAGGTAAGTAAAAGAAAAGACCATTGAAAGCAAATTCCCATCGTGCTGCAAATTCCACAGGTCTGTTTATCGCCACTAATGCAGCCAGGGTACCCAGAGGCTTGGAATGCTGACTGGCAATCGGTGTGCAGAGTCTGGCTCTCGACGGTATTCGCTGTTGTGGCAGACCCCAGCAACGCTTGGATTCTAGCTGCTCACTCCTGCATCTGACCCCCATTGCCCCTGCGTTGTTAGGCGAGCACAGCCGCTGCTCCTGCCATCAAGATCTTCCCGCTCGTCATGATGCCGCACATCACCACCTTCACACAGTCGCTAGATCTCATCACAGTTTATTCACTTGTGGTCCGCAATTCACCATCGTTCTCGGTTCACTGTCTTGCTTTTCTGATGAGCAATTCAAGAACAGGGTTGGAGAGTGTGGGTAGGCGTGGGACGACCACCCTTGTGAGCCACGCTTGCTGGGACACCCCAGCTGATCCTTATGCCTTGGAAGACAAAGACTGCCGCTGGAAGCAATCGAACCGACCAAAAATTGTTGCATCGTTTTGTCAATTTACTTTTCTCTTTCTCGAAAAAATTGCAGAGAGAGAGAGAGAGAGAGAGAGAGAGAGAGAGAGAGAGAGCGCTAACTTGTGCTCCCTATTTATAGATTTTTGTCCCCATTCCATGTACTTACTTAGTGCTGCTTTTCATTTAGAATAAATTGAGATGACGTCAGTCAAATTCCAGCACTCGCATTTGTGGTTATTGGTATAAATAATTTTATTTCACTATAACTGTACAAGAGTCGACTTTCGCCTTTCTTTTGGCATCATCAGTTGTAATTGTATATTTTAACAAGGATTTAAAGTTCTCATATAATTGTTAAGAGAAAAACGTTACTTCTTTGTGACGTAATTGTCATTGTTAAAAGTTATTGTTTAATTTTTGTCATTCACAAATCATTTTTATACTTCTATATTTATATATCAATTTTTGAAAATTTGTTTCTTTCAATAATTGATTAAATAATAAATTGCTGTCATTGTTTTCCATATTATTTAATATTTTATGGGGGTAGTAATTGTTCATAATGAATATTATCATGTTTTCTATTACTAACATTCCTCTATTATCATTGCTACTATATATGATTTTACATATATCTTCCCTTTTGCCTAGACTGTGTTTAGTGTTTAGTACAGTGAAACCTCTATTCTCGACCACCTCTTTAACACGACCCCCTCTTAACTTGACCACTTTTCCTTGGCACGGAATTAATGTCTCATAGGTATAATGCATTTTTTCCTTCTTTAAGACGACCACCTCTTTACTCGACCAAAGACCACCCATTTCAGGCACCAACCATCAATATACCCTCTTTAAACTGACCAGTAGACATGGCAAAATCGAGTCAAGATTGCCATGACTTGATTTTGCCATGTTTACTGGTCGGTTTAAAGAGAGAACATCAATGATTGGTGCCTGAAATGGGTGGTCGTTGGTCTTGGGATTGAAGCGTTAATAATGCCACTTCCTCTAATTTAAAGAGTATGCTCATTTTTTTGAAGGAGGAGTAGGAAACTGAGCATTGTTCAATCCGTTTCTTTGCTTTGTGTATCAGTGGCATTTACTCACACCGCTGCTTTATCTTACAGTTACGAAGAGCTCAACATGTGATTGCAGTTGAGAATGCAAGTGTTGGGCTCACTTTACATCACTTTCACTCTTCACATCACATTTCAATTTCTTGCCTGCTATTGTCACCATGTCAAAAAGAACACTTTGTTTTCTATCGCTACAAGACCAAGTCAAAACTTGCTGAATTTGTTTGAAGAGGTGAAAAAAGAATATCAACAGGTTATAGTACGTAAAATGTTGAGCAGAAAAAAATATACTTCAATGTTGCAGTTTTTCAACAAAAAATAGGGGAAATTCTTGATCCAATAATTGGGATCACTTTTATTGCTATGTAATTATACATGTATTAGATTAGGTATTAATATTTTGTTTTCACGTATTGTTTATTTTGAATAGCCACATTACTGCATAAAGTTATGAAAATTTCATTCAAATTCATTAATAAAACTTTAGTCCATTATGCAAATTACTAAAATAATAAATGAAACCAAAAGAGCAAGCTTTGTATATCATCAGATTATATTCTTAAAATGTTAAACAATTGAGACAATGAAACTTTATAAATTACGCTTCCCCCCCCCCCCCCAATTCTTTAAGAAGACCACCTCTCCAAACTACCACTATTTCGTGGAACCATTGCTGGTCGGCTTAAAGAGGTTTCACTGTATATGCTCTGAGAATTTTGAACTTGTCATACCAGTTTTAATATAATAAATGTGTTCCTTAAAACGGGTGTTCATGTCTCTTTAAGTTTTTCCTACGTACCACTTTTTTCAATTCCATATACTCCCCTATTAACCTTTTTGTAGTATTCGTTTTTGTTTTCTAAGATATTAATTAATCTATTTATTGGTTTAAATACTACTTTTGCTCCTTTTTTTTCTAGAATTTTCTTGATCTGGTAACTTATATTCCCATAAAATGATATACAAATTATTTTGCTTTTCTCAATTTTTTCTCTCTTTTTATTATGTTCTTTGTTATTGTATTCTGTGGCTAATTCGAAAATAATTTTATCTATTTCCCTTTCTTGATACCCATTCCCTATTCCTGTTGCCTTTATTGTCTCCCTTTCTTTTTCTTTATCTGTTATACTTAATGGGTATGCTGTCGCTCTATTAATTAGATTTCTAAAGACTGCTTTTCTATGTTCTTCTGGTTGTTAGAGGTTTTGTGTATTTTGCTTATTGTAGCTGTTGGTTTTCTATATATGTTATATTCTAAAACTAATTTTCCATTTACTAACATTTTGCTTATTTCTATACCTAAAAAGTTAATCTTATTATTTATTTCTAGTTCAAATGTAAATTGTATATTATTGTTTAAGGTATTTAGTTTTTCCTTTAGTTTTTCTATTTCTGTGTCTTCTTCTATTATCCAAAGGCTATCATCTACATATCTCATGTATTCAATTACTTTATGTTCTTTCATGAGTGTGTTCATATGTGTTTCTTCAAAATTCTGTAGAAATGCTTCTGACATTACACCGCTTAATGGGTTGCCCATTCCTAAATCATATTTTTGTTCAAATATTTTGTTTTCAAATTTAAAATAATTTTGACTACAGATTACTTTTAGAGAGTTAACTATGTCTGTCTTTGTATTTTCGTCTATATTGTTTTTTGTTAATTTTTCTTCTATTATTTTTATAGTCTCTTGCACATTAATGTTTGTGTACATATTAATAAAATATACAATTACAACTGATGATGCCAAAAGAAAGGCGAAAGTCGACTCTTGTACAGTTATAGTGAAATAAAATTATTTATACCAATAACAACAAATGCGAGTGCTGGAACTTGACTCGATCTCATCTCAATTTATTCTCAAGTTATTATTACCTTTGAAGAAAAACCCAAAGGATCTAGCGTTAGAGTTGATTTAAAACTACGTTTTATATCACAAACCTCTTCTGTTATAGTGGGAGAAGCAAAAAAACTTGGACATCATCGAACTGGACTGCGGCAGCACTATTTACAGTAGCTTGAAAATTAAACATAGAAGAAGGTAAGAGAGCTTGTAAAAATGAAGTCAAAGAATCGCTAGTTACATTAGATGGATTATTGAAAGGGAGCTGAGGGGAATTGGAGTTACAATCTGGGGCTAAGTCATTAAGGACTTTCCATTTCTCCCTATTAGATTTAAGTTCAGAGAGAAGCCTATTAAAATAATCTTTTTTAGCTTTCCTAATTCGCGCTCATAACTTGTTAGAAAAATCCTTGAATACTTTAATGTTAACGATGGTAGGATCACGGCGAGACTTTAAATAATATTTATTCTTAAGATTTATATCATTTAACAAAGAGGAAGTTATCCATGGTTTTCTCGGAGGATAAGTGGATTTCTGAATAGTAAGAGAGGAATAAATCGGGAGATAACGTTCTAAGCCTAATAATATCTGTTCAAAAAAAAATATTTAACAGTAGATTAGCATCCAATGTCTCAGAGAATAAATGTGACCAATCGGTCAGAGCGCAGTAAGATTCTAAAACTGCTAACCTCTGGTTGGAGATCACCCGTTTCCGTCTTAACATAGAAAAACCTGGCTGTAATTGTACAGGATCGAATATCGTCAATAATGGGAAATGGTCTGTAAAAGCCATATCCAAAAAAAGCTAAATGGGGGCTTAATAGTGGCAAAACAGGCATCAATACCTGTATAGTTCTTAAAAAAAAGAAGAAAAATGAGAGTAGGCTGAAGTGGTGGATATTAAACTACCCAATGTGATTGGATCCAAAATATGGTTTATGTGAGGCGGAGGAGAGCTAAACTCAATGTTAAAATCTCCCGTTAAGATAACCTGATAATCTTTCTGCTGAATTAGTAAAACCTGTGCAGACAAAAATAACCCGAAATTTTTTAATGACCCCGACGGAGGGTGATAAATTGCCATTATAAACCATTTTTGTAAAATTATCATAGACCGAACTTCATAGTCGTCAGTGATAACTGTCAGATGGTCGACGACGGTATACTCCAAACTGGAAGAGACGTACATACATACACCTCTGCCATGTTTTCCAGAACGATTAATGAAAACTGATTTGTAGCCCTTAATCAGGGGAGGTTCAAATGGGTTCCTACATCACGTTTCCAAAAAAATTAAAAGTTTAGGGACAATAGAGAGCCACTCAAGGTTTAACAATGCGCAGGTGATGTTGACATACGGGCTTCGAATGTTCAACATAAAAACAGATAGCCCACTTTTCAAAATATGAATGGGTAATTTCACCAGCTTCAGTCGAGATCGGGTCAGTAAAACGCATCATACATGGTCTTTTGGAATATTCTAATGTTCTCTTTAATCCGAGTTTGGAATCTCATTTCTTAATTGTTAATAAACTTAAATTCAGTGCTTTGCTGTAGAATATTGAATGTAAACTTCAAGTACCAAACTAAAAAAAAAAAAAAAATTTACTGATAATACAGGGTGTACCTAAACCCCTATCACAACTTCTGGTGGTGATTCCCCACAGCAAGATGAAAACCAAAGTTCATATAAACATGGTTTGGATAACAAACTGTTTATGAGATTTCCGCAGTTAAAATTTAAGTTTTCAGCAGCTGAATTTGTACTCTGTGGATCCCAGTGATATGTGGAGAAGCTACCTACCATCCACAGAGTAGAAAAACCAGCTGCTGAAAACTTAAATTTTAACTGCGGAAATCTCATAAATGGTTTGTTATACGAACCATGTTTATATGTTCTTTTGTTTTCATTTCGCCATGGAGAATCACCATCAGAAGTTTGTGACAGGGGTTTAGATACACCCTGTAGATTTTCCAAGATGGTGGAAAAGCACTCAATTGGATTATAATGCCTACTTCCTGCGCTATGTTAAAATACTCCAATCAACTTAATAATTACTCGTTACAAAACGAGACCTCCCTTCCTCTGAGTTATGTTTCACTGTGGCTCGCCGATCGTATAGTGGTCTTAAAACTTACCTGATTCTAACATTAGGATCAGAACACCCAAAGTAAACATGAGAGGAGGGTTTCTCGAAACAAATTTTACTGATAACCAACAAGCAAATAGTATTTGCTCTTATGACTGTAATTGCTTTTATGATAACGACTAACGTACTTTGCTATCAGAAAAGAAACCCTGAGAAATTCTTAAATAAAACTTGATTGTACTAAGCTCCCCCTTTATTCTTACTCAAAATTACCCAAAAGTATTCTTATTCGTAAAAAAACTTTTATTCTTAAAAATATTAATGAGGTTAGTCAAATACAAAATAATTGTAAGAAATTCAAATTGTGAAAGGGATAAGAGGAAAAACTTTAATTGAGACTAAAATATAAAATTAAAGTCAATTGTCAGTCACTGCACTCAACACGAGGGCCCCAAAATATGAATTAATTATATGTACTTTTCTAGCTTCACATCCAACCATGTGCTGTTGAATTTTCTGAATAGTCGCGATATACACACCAATACACTAATCTTATGAGATGTCACCAGGTTGTCACTGTATTGCACTAGGAACTCTGCTTTCTTAGACCCATGCTGAATTTATTACTCCTCGGTTCAACTAGCTCCTGCAATGATCCGATGTGATTGCCTTCATAACGCTCAATCGCCTGGCCCTATAGAATGTCCCGTCGACAGCCCTGCTCATCAGCGTGCTCGGTGCTCAGTTCGGCCTCCTCTCCAAGTAACGACCTCAGACTGGTTTCAGGCCTCACAGCGTATCACTCAGTTGTCGTTGGCAAAGTTATTTGTTATTGCCTTGACTAGCTGGGCACTCTTCTCTCACCTTGAAGCTCTTCCGACAGTCTCTCTCTAACGTGCTGTCATTAACATTGCAGTCGACTCACTGCTCTTCTCTTCCTCCACGCTCCGCCGCTAACAGCCTCTCTCGCGGGGCAGGAAAAACACTCGCTCGTGTCCAGGGAAAGAAGACAAAGAACAATGATGCTCACGTTTTTTGTTTTCCTTTTTCTTTTATATCGAAGTTTTTCATAAATCCCGTTTTACCAATGATCATCTCTTCAAAGTATTTTCATTGGTTCTTTTCTATTTAAAATGAGCAGATGGTTTTCAATGTCACTTTTCCACAAATCTTGAGACAACAACGCTCGTTGTTGCCAGGCAACAATATGACTGATCCTTCCCGTGGCTTCCTTTCCCATGCGAAAGAAAAGGTCAGGAGTCAAGATTCAACTTAACTATACAAAATTCGTCAACTGAAGGAGAATACTTTTGGATTTATTTTGGATAAGATCAAATTTGCTCAATAAACCATTAATTATAAAGCAAGTACACACATATAAGGACCCTCAGTTGGTTCTTAAAACCCTCCCCTTTTATTCTTAATAAAAAAAAAAACAAAAAAACAAACGAAATCAGTCAAACGTATGGCAGACTTGAAGATTACATTCACAATCTTCAATGTGATGACTCTACTCTTTAGCCTGTGACGAGCAGTCTCATGATCATGAATTGATAATTTGGGATGTTATTAACAAAGCCTTAAGAATAAATTCTTTAATGAGAGAATATTTCACATAATTTGGCACTTTTTTAATGTTTGAAAAAGTATTTATTTCATTAACATGCTATCTATCATTCTTACAATAAAACAAAAAAAATTGTTCAAAACCTTCAAATGATTCTTCATCTGTATCAGAACAATGTAGGTTTAACATGGATTAGGGTCATAATCCCGACAGCCACAATCCCGACAAGCCAAAATACCGACAGGCCAAAATACCGACAGGCCAAAATCTCGACAGGCCAAAATCCCGACAAGCCACCTATTCCCGACAGGTTACAATGTATTATCCCGACGAAGCAGAATCCCATTTATTTCTATTATGTTTTGTGAGAGTGCTGTTATAAACGGAGTGCATTTGTATGCGAAGTTGGACTGTAACATTTTTTTTCAGTAATTCTGTCATTTTGATTCTGTATGTGTACAATTTTATCATTGGTCCTTTCTCTTGTCCTATCTCACCATGTTTTCATGCTCGTTTTCTAACTCATTACAAGCTTGTGGATTATCAGTTCATTATGGAAACGATGAACAATTCAGTTTATTGTTACGTCATTTATTTGTGCTGGCGTTTGTGCCAGCTAACGAAATGCCAGCACCATTTGACATCTTAAAAGCTGAGATGCCTCCCGAATCTATAGATGTAGTGAACTGGTTCGAAGAAAACTACGTTCACGGGAGAATAAGACGCCGAAATCGTGGACAAGTTATACGTTCTCCGCTTATATTTCCACCCACACTGTGGAGTGTCGCAGATTCAATTGAGCTCGGCATTCCTCGTACTCAGAATGCCATAGAAGCCTGGCACAGGAGATGGGAGATATTGCTTGGCCGCAGTCATGTTGGTCTTTTCAAAATTATACAAGAGCTTCAAAAAGAACAACAACGAGTAGATTTAGAAGTGGAAAGTATTTTTCGCGGTCAGCCATATCCTACTCCGAAGAGAGCTGTACTCGACAGAGAGAGAAGATTTATGGCAGTATTTAGAGACACAGTAAACCGACTATTGATGGACTACCTTCGTGGTATTGCACATAACGTCCCATTTTGATTAAAAGTAATAAATATTTTATTGAATCGCAATTTATTGAATTTATTGAAAAATAAACTAAAAATATTAATAAAGCTAATAAAGCCAATGATAAAATTGTACACATACAGAATCAAAATCAAGAGCACTCCGCATATAACAGCACTCCCATAAAACATAATAGAAATAAATGGGATTCTGCTTTGTCGGGATAATAGATTGTAACCTGTCGGGAATACTTGGCTTAAGGGATTTTGGCCTGTCGGGATTTTGGCTTGTCGGGATTGTGGCTGTCGGGATTCTGGGTGCCGGGATTGTGGCTGTCGGGATTGTGGCCCGCACCCGTTTAACATATGTTCAGTCATCGAAATTGAATTTAGGGTAAATCTTATTATCACAGCCACTTTATAATTATCAGAAATGTCAGCATCATTTTCAAAACTGTCAATGTCAGCATGAAGACATAAGTTTGCTTCAATCCATGTACGTTTTATCCTTGAAGACTTTGCAGTACAAAGCACAACACATTCTTACTGTGCCTGTGTAAGAATGGATATTTCATCCATTCTTTCCATTTTTATTGTATCACAGTTTTAAAACTTCGATTGATGCCTATGTCTAAGGGCTGAAGTTTATTCGTCAGTCCACCAAGAATAACAACCAATTCTGTAAAAACTTTTTTAAAATGCATTTTTACAGAATCTTTCAAATGTGCACGCATCAAATTGAACATAAGCAATGTTTCCTGATTAAAAAAAAAAACACTCGATCACTTTCACCAAGAATTTTCAAGCCATAACTCCATAACTTTTTCATTCATCCATCCTTTTTTGTTGCAGTGAACAAAGATATTGTAGTGTGTTATTACCCTTTGTAGCGCGTTACTGTGCTTAAGTAGTGATAACAAATGCTATTGAGTCAAATATCTCTGCATTGTAACAATGCTCCCCTCTGTTTCTAAGCTTTACCTGTCTGTGACGATTCTACAATACTAATGGCCTGCTCCTACAATATATTCTCGTCGAAAATCCTATGCTTAATACTATTACCTGTATTGCCCATAATTACCTTATCATCTTCCCAATATCTTTAGTTTAAATCGGTTGATCATATAGTGGTTTGCTTTGTATAATCTCAATTTTGAGGCAGTTTCAGTTTATCTATATTATTCTCTCTCAATATCCAAACTGAAGGCCTAGACCACCCCTCCCATGTTATAACAAAGTGGGACAAACAATTAAACTATAGACTTAACTAAGTTTATTAAATAAAATTCAATCAATGCAAAAAACATGCAAAAAATAATTGCTTAATAATAAAAGGGGTGTTGAATTAGTTAGGGTAATTAAATTAACTAATGACAATAACAATGTTCAAACATGAACTGAGTAATACACTTGTGATAAAGTTTGTCTATAGAGCTCTTGCAATCAAACGTGCTAAGTGATGCCTTACTCTCCCACCCTGTCCTATTACACAGTCTAATCACAGAATCTAATGTTACTCATTAGTCCATTCATTAATGTTGCTAAATAATTGATCACTGCGCGAGGGCCCATACTTATTCATGTCTAAGTACTTATCTGTGTGGTCAACTGCAGTCGGTAAAACGTTGCTTACTCGTGGCTTACACTACTGTTACAGGTTCTGTTACTATGTATTCAGCCGTTGCCCTGCGGAACCAGTTATGAGTCTCTTCTCTTCTTGTACGCTGCTCGTCGATCGTAAGGCGAGGATAGTGCTCTTTCCTCCGCTGAAAACTCTTGTGGAACATTGCAAAGGAGAACGTCATGCTCTCTTCCACCGATGCTGCTCGATGCCAGGTCCACGTGGTCTGGTCTCAAACAGCCCGGCTGTTAGAGTCACCGCCGTGGATCCACAGGTCTGTTTATCGCCACTAATGCAGCCAGGGTACCCAGAGGCTTGGAATGCTGACTGGCAATCGGTGTGCAGAGTCTGGCTCTTGACGGTATTCGCTGTTGTGGCAGACCCCAGCAACGCTTGGATTCTAGCTGCTCACTCCTGCATCTGACCCCCATTGCCCCTGCGTTGTTAGGCGAGCACAGCCGCTGCTCCTGCCATCAAGATCTTCCCGCTCGTCATGATGCCGCACATCACCACCTTCACACAGTCGCTAGATCTCATCACAGTTTATTCACTTGTGGTCCGCAATTCACCATCGTTCTCGGTTCACTGTCTTGCTTTTCTGATGAGCGATTCAAGAACAGGGTTGGAGAGTGTGGGTAGGCGTGGGACGACCACCCTTGTGAGCCACGCTTGCTCGGACGCCCCAG
The DNA here is from genome assembly GCA_023313115.1 of Rhysida immarginata. NCBI lineage: Eukaryota > Metazoa > Arthropoda > Chilopoda > Scolopendromorpha > Scolopendridae > Rhysida > Rhysida immarginata. The sequence continues at coordinate 450,464 of JAHWFO010076724.1, read as the reverse complement.
CTGAGCCTTATGCCTTGGAAGACAAAGACGGCCGCTGGAAGCAATCAAACTGACCAAAAATTGTTGCATCGTTTTGTCAATTTACTTTTCTCTTTCTCGAAAAAATTGCAGAGAGAGAGAGAGAGAGAGAGAGAGCTAACTTGTGCTCCCTATTTATAGATTTTTGTCCCCATTCCAAGTTTCCCATGTTTCCAATCTCCTCATCAGTCGATGCAGTCGCTTCCCTGAATTGTCCCCACGGAGCTCCCTCGGGATCTCCACGTTGCCACGGCAACTCGTGCTCGTTGCAAGCTCCCATTGTTTTCCCCCTCCTTCCCGCCGAAACGGAGAGAACAAAGAGGGAAAACGTGATCGCTCAAAAGGGCATCACCAAAATTCTTAAATTCCTAAATAAAAGCACGATATTTGTCCCATTCTGTCTTAATTAGGTCTTTTCAGCAGAGGGGAGGGGGAGAGCGTGCACATGCTCCAATATTGCTTCCGACAGGCAGAACAACTTCCGGCAAGCTGATCACACAAGTCACTTGCATTTTTCAGCTACAACAGAGGCAAGTACATATTCGAAATTCCCGATTCCTGCTGCGTGGATGAAGAAATACTGCGTTATGCCCGATGTATGTTGCCCGATGAAACGCTGCATCCTCACTATGGAGGCTTACATACACCCCATGCGTTCCTTCTGATCAGAGCCTACAAGGATTAATCGTTGAAAGGTTACCTAGATAATAATTAAAAGGCTACCTACATAATAATAATATTAATAATAATAATAATAATAATAATACAAATTTATTAACAATGTAACAACAAACGGAACAACCACTCCAGAAAAAACCGGAGGGAAAAGCCCCGTACTGCCCCCAACAGGCTGTAGCCCAAAACTGGGTTACTAGATAACATATAAAATACAAAAAAAACAAAACAAACCCAATCTAAGATAAAAGCAAAAAAGAGCAAAATAATAATAATAATTATCTAGGTAGCTTTGATCGTTGTAAGCTATGTTCCGATTCTCATTGCGCAAGTACTCATGGGTTGAAAGGCTCTCGATTATGGTCTTGTTTAGCGAAGAATCAGCGACAATATTTCTTCGAGCCTTTTTGGTGAAGTTTTTTAGTCATCTAGGAAAAAACATATCGCTAAACTATCCGTGTGTACTGATATAAAGACTTGAGCTGACTTGATTTTGACTGAACCGAAAATTTCTAAAGCTGATTGAAATTCATAAATACATGTGCTTCCACTGTATCGACGCGGGAGGGGGTGCTATTTTCTGCAAAGAAAACAGTAAATAAAATATAACCTCGATGTCTGTTGTTTAATAAATGATTCCTTTTTTTATTTTCATGGGTTTCATGGTTTTTTTTAATTTCATCCTTGCAGAAATTAAGATTATATTAATCTGTTTCTTATAAAATAATCATTATTTCGTAAATATATAAAATTAAAATGAACAAGATAATTAAATCAATGTGACATGGTTATTTCCAAACAATAAATTCCTTATAGCTGTGTAATTTTTATTGTATATTAGGAATTTTGGTTTATAATTTATTTTGTTAAGTTCCAAAGCCTATTTCTGCTATGGTTTAGCTTGCTTTTGGTATAGGATGATTTGTTCATTCGCCTGGGACCTTAACAGTTTCTCCCAACCATCGGAAACAATGACTTCTTCATGTATCTTCAATGCAACAACTATTTTAAATCGTTTAAGGTCATTTAAGCTATACATGATGCTACACGATCCAACATTTATATGCAGCTGGCTGGGAGAAGCAGCAGATAAGCTGGGATGGTTCCAACCGGAAACGCTTCTGCCTGTCGGAGGCAACCACAGCGCACGCGCAAGCCACGCCCCCAAGAAAACTGAAAATGGCTAATATCGTTTAATAAATGCAATTAGGTCTGGGCTCAAAACACAGATGCACTCTTTATTAAAGAGCACGCCTGTAGTGTTGGGCCATATGAAGCATATTAAAATCAATATGCCATAGTCCCGTCACAATATTTTTAGTTTTTTATTAAATATTTTAAAGATTACACCTTATTTTTTTCTTCTGTTCCAGAACAGCAAAATACTATGTAAAATACATTTTTTCCGATCCTGTTGTTGCAATATTGAGTTTTTCACCTTTTTTTATTTTCAGTTGTGTTCTTTGGGCAGTCAAATGCCAGTGGAACTTCATACATGTTGTAAAGTTTCAACAGACTTATATAGAGGGTTGTTAGGAATCTATTGTAATAAGTTACAGAGGACCAGACAAGGGGGAAAACCACCTTTCTCCACACAATCTGGTAACCATGCATTGCTGCTAATGCCCTGCATCGCAGTTTCCACTGCAAGAGGCTGGAACACAGAACACCAACATCAATTCATAACTACGCCTGCTGACACGTTTTCCAAAGACCCTCCATTGTCCGTGGTAGTCTTTCCAAAGGCCCGTTTAAGTAGTCCAAAGTCACAAAAATCCATAGGTGATGCATCCAGCGGCTTGATGGGTATGTCGCTGAATGGAATGGAATGGATTCAGTTATCTTCTTGCATGCGTTCCAGGAACAGGCGACTTGACACCGCAGTGTGGCTCCATGCCTAGGCTTGGTGCAGTCATGCCTTGTTTAGGTAAATATGGGGACGTACAAAGAGGGGATGTCACTGGTAAATATGGGGGTTAGAAATCAGCCTGAGAGTACATGGTGTTGACTTTGGCCTTTGGCTTAAATCTGTATAAAGTTAACTTGCCGTTGCAGCTGCATCTTGCCACAATATCAAACCTTTTGAAAATGTATCCTTGCATTCACGGTACCATTTTTTGAAGTCCTTAGAATCCCTTGGGTGGTACAAAATGGCTTGGCTCTTGTTGCAGTCACCTAAATAAACATACACCTTATCTAGTATGCCCACGTATTTTCACTTTTCATCTGCCAGATATCGATCATACAGTTTACGGCAGCTGATCCATTGTTCTTGAACTGCCAGAAAATAAAAACTAGTCTGGATATAATACAGAATACAGGGTGGACAAAATACATTCGTTAAACACCTATATTCTCATGGCCGCTCCTCACAGGACGTTAGTCTTTATATTTTTCATAACAACTTCCACAACAAAAAAGAAAGAAAGCAATTAGAGTCCTTTTCCAACTCGAATTGCAACAACATTCAAGTGTACATCTAAAGTAAGATTACGTGAGTAAGAAATTATTAAACTAGCAGTGGCATCCTTGAAGAGGTCCATCCATTGTGAGCCTTTAAAAAATTTTTTTTTGAATTTTCATTAAGAATTTTTACTGTATTAATTCATGGCACAGCTACAACTTATGAGCGTGGCTCTTGTGTTGCCTCTCCTGCTGTAAATCATAGTCGATAATTTATTTATTTACGAGGGTTGGGGCATAAGCCATGGCAACTACTTTTTTTCTTGTAGATATGTGAACGGATCACAAACGTATATGTGTCGTGTGGAAGTTCTGCAGGGATAGTGTGTATGCAGAACAACAGATGGCTCTATGATAGCTGGTAGTAGCGCAGCGAGGGCTGTGAAATCAGTCAGTTGGTGAGTGTCGTGCAAGATGGAGGTAACCCGTGTTGAGCAGCGCGCTTACATCAAAATAGCCGTTCTCCGAGGGAGAAATGCGATGGAATGTCACAGTGAATTAGTGGAAGCCCTTGGGAATAATGCCCTACCATACCGTACAGTAGCACGGTGGGTAGGAAAGCTTCAGCAAGGACGTGTGTCAACCAGTGATGAGCAACCGTGAAGGCCATATTGCCCTGTATACTACCGTAATAAATTAGTGTGTTACGATATTTCACTGCTATTCATTGTCCACACATGTAGTTAACACCTTGTCCTTTTGTCTGTATATGTCACATTTTCCAACCGGACTGGTATCTTCAAGAAAAAAAAAACAGTTGCCATGACTTTTGCCCCAACCCTCGTATATCATCTATCTCTCTCTCTTTTTTTTTCAATGAAGTCTTTAATGAATTTAAATGATGCTGTCTTTACCAGCTTACAAGTTGGGGTAGAATAATTGTGGGACCCAAAATCGTGAATAAAGGATAAAATTAAAGCTTAATAAAATAAAATAAAATAAAATAAAATAAAATAAAATAAAATAAATACTGTAATTTTCAGAATAAAATATGTAGTAAAAATAAGTTTAAAAAAAATCATCACTGCTCATTATAAAATTTTATTCTTTAATATTCCTGTAATAAAACAATGAAAATACGATTTTTTAAAATATATATATTTGCGGGAGGGGGGGGGGGGGTTAAACCAGGAGTGGTTGTGGGTATATTCTGAAAATTACAGCAGGGTTGTATCTAGGAAAATGGTAGGGCAGGGAAGTGAACAATAAATAGGGCACATTTGGTCAGAAAGTAGGGCAAGTCAGAGACGTAAGTGCACATTACAATAGTTATTTTAAATAAATCTAATGAAAAATTACAAGGGACACAGATAAAGGGGAGGGCACATTGATAAATGGCAGGGTGCCGTGCCCTTCTGTTTTCATCTGGAGGCAACACTCTTACAGTAAATAAATAAAAACACAATTGACGTATAAAAGGAGTTCAAAATTTTTTTGTATGCATATAAAATTTTAATATAAAATTTACTCCAGATAAAATTTGCCAGTGATGCAGTGTCCTAGATGGTATTTAAAGGGTTTTAATTTTGCAGAATCCCCCTCCCCCTCCTTCTCTATATTTTGATAATTAAATAATTTTAAAACAAAATACGTTACTTGCATCTTTTCATTATCTGAAGATGTATTCCCACAGCTTGCCTGAGCTTTGTAGCAAATTCTACTTGTGAGAAAAATGTAGCAGTAGATTAAGAGTTTTTTCAAGCAAAGCTAGCATTGGAGGTATCCCATAGCTAATGTGTCTTACAATAAATCTCATGCAGAAATTCATAAAAACCTATCTGTGACAATGATGGGATGGGAGGTGCAATTTTGTGACAATAGGCTTACCGTATCAAATAAGGCACTTTGTCCGCCAAGTTTATTATGGCACTTGGTCAAGCACCAGTATGACAAAGATAGATGGAATATGCGTCTGTCACGTACCTCAGTAACAAAGAAGGATAGTATGTCCGCTCAAGTACACACTCAAATGACGAAGAGGGAAGTTTAATACAATTAGTTATACTTACGCAAGTGTAATCAGATGTTAGGAGACTCCCGTCTATGTCTCACTTACTTATACTAATACTTACGACTTATACCTATTGTCTTATCTCTACAACATCCCACCCCACCTAGTCATTAATATAAAAAACTACCTATTATGCTTTATAATAAAGTATCCTCCTTTCCAAGTGTATTCGGTAAATTTCCCTTTCTTATCTGGCATTGATCGTATAGTGGATTTGAATTCATTCAAATTGAGAATCTTAATTTTTTTTTAACCCCTTAATATCTCGCCTTAGCCCCGGCTGAGTTAGAACATCTTCCGTACACTATGTAATTGATTCGCACTGAATATTTATTGAACTAATGATTTTATTCAATCAAAATAATAAGAAGGAACTTAAATTTAGAACTGAATTATTGGATCCTGAATCAGGAAATAAAATAATAAAAAATAATGGTAAAGAGTAATTATATCAGGTTGTTGCAAAAGTTTTTTCTGGATTTTTATTCCAACACAAAAACAATTGAACTTGAATGACAGATTCAGCTCATGCAGATGCCGAGCAATGGTAGAAAAGTGAACCTTGAACTGTTCTGCGAGTTCCCTCGTTGTTACATTGTGATCTTCATCAATTGCTTGGCGTAGATCACCATCTGAAATCATGATTGGCCGACCAGAGAGGTGCATCTTGAAGAGTGCTATCTACGCGTCTGAACCGGTGATACCATTCTTCTATTGTACATAAACTAACAGTGCCATCACCTAAACGTTGGCAAATACTTCGGTGACATTGCACAGCACTGATCTTTCTTTCCAGAATACTCGTAGAAGATTATTGCTCGAATATGCTCGCGTGAAAGGTCCATTTCAGACCGTTGATGGCACTCACAGATGTATAGTCAGAAAGTTGATTCTTGGATGTAATATAGCAAAGATATTCAGGAATCGAATGCAATAATTTGTTTGAAAAAATATGAACACCCCCTTCGGAAAATGAGCCCTTCTTGGGCATGGGTTCTAGAACCGGAAGAAACTTTTGCAACAACCTGATATGAATGATTTAAGTCAAGATAATTCTAAAACTGATTGGAATAAACAAACAATAAACAAGGAATATAAAACTACATCTGGCAGTTGCTCTAAACTTAAATTAATTACACACTAACTTCTACACAGATTTTTGATGCAATTAGACTGTCTGATACTAATTACAGTCAATTCTCGTTAATAAGAAACTGGGTAACACGAAATTCCGGTTAATAAGAAAACATTGTGTGGCCCGTCCCCGAAAAAGCAATTACTATGTAAAATTCTCTGCTTTATACGAACATATTATTATTAAAATACGGTTTATACGAAGGAAAATTTCATAATTTTATTGAAAAATAGTCCTTTTAGGAACAATTTTAATGATAAAATTTCAGATTTCGAAGTATAAATTTAATAAAAGTAATTTTCAAAGTCATTTCATATGTGATTGCTTCTGAATTACAGTATTCGAATAAATGAATACTCGATTTTTTTTAATCAGTCGATATTTTTATTCGAGAATTTTTAGTCGATTATTCGATAAAAAAAACATTGGTTATTTAGTCGAATTTTTCAAACTAACGAATCACGTGCTTTCAAACTAACGGGAAATCTGATTCGCGAAATCTGAATCACGTGCTTTGAAGCTAACAGGAAATCTGATTCGCGAAATCTGATTGGTTCAGCTATTCAGATCTGAAATCCTGTCACATGGCGCTCAAATCTTTATTTAAACAAGTGCAATATCGGTATTGTTTCAAAATCAATTTTCTCATCGCTACAACGCAGTTATCTACAGTCAGGAATTTTATTCAATGTCAGCTTCAAGCAAAAGGAAACGAAAGGATCTTTCATTAGATCTGAAGTTACAACGCTGACGAAACCGCCCTATTTTATAATCTTCTGCCCGAGAAATCTTATCATTTAAAAGGTGAAAAGTGTCATGGAGGTATGCATGCGTCATTTAAACTTTATTGTATTTTTTACCGATAATTTTGTACATGTATCTAATGTTTTTTTACGGTATCTTTCATAGGGGAAAGTAGCAAAGAACGGTTGTCAGTATTATTATGTACAAATATGGATGGCACTGACAAGAAAAAGCCGATAGTTATTGGCAAATTCGCCAGGCCACGCTGTTTTAAAAACGTAAAAAATTTGCCCGTTATTTATTTCAACAATAAAAAAAATCGTTTTAGCGCGAAAACAAACTGTTATTACAGATTTTTTTAGGAGGGATGAATAAAAATTATTTCTAACTTAAAGTATTCTATTTCCGTGCTTATTTCATAACACTTTTAGTATTGTTGGTTTATACAAAATACGAATAATACGAAAAAATTTCTTGGTCCCCACGATTTCGTATTAACGAGAATTGACTGTACTAGTATTGTTCTAATGTTCTATTGTTCACTAATTCACCTTCCTTAGTTTCCACGAATGCGAGGGTCCAAAAGAGATTTTTAACAATATCCACTAATGCTTAGCTTATTTGATGTCTGATACATCTTGTTGCATCGGTCGATCTCGCTTGACCATCCCTTCGCAGTCAGTCGTAGATCGTCGTCGCTTCGCCTGGTTCCACCTGGGCGACCACTCGATGTTGATCATGAATCTGCGTCGATTCACCTTCCCGTTTGACATGCTGACCCAAATCCTCGGTTTAGAACTGCGATCGCTCCCTGCTTTGTCGCTCACAAGGTCTATCGTCCCCGTACTAGCCCGCCTAGAGATTCACGAGATCACCCATGTGCAAACGTCTCCTCGCTCACTGTCGTCGGACGAGACTTCGCCTTTCGGTTCTACGATCCTCTACGTACTGTTTGGTTGAGACAATCAGTTATCGCCATCAGTATTTCTCCTGAACGAAGTGATCATTTTGCGATTGAGACACTGACAAGTCACCGCCCTCCTGATTGCCCACACTGTCGTGGCCGTCCGCTCGCTCGGACGCTCTTAGCTTTTTTTTTTTTTGCTTCAATGTTCGCACCTTGCTGGCTGGGTTCCGAGTGTCTCTTTTTTACGCAATAAAATCTAAAGCAATCCAGAACATTTCCTTATATGGCCTTAATTTCCAAGAATATTTTCTTAATCAATGGGCGGTGTCTTAATCCTCCTCTTATCAGATAAGGAGCGTTCTAGACTGCTTGTAGAACAACCGCCAGAAAATATAATTTTGAGAGGATAGGAATAAAATAAAATTAAAATTAACAATGGAAGCAATTATGAATAAATACATATGAATTGAATATAAATGAATAAATAAAATTGTTCACAAAGATGATTTTCCAACTGAGCTGGTTATTCAGTGCGAGTGAGCTGATGAGCTGATAATAAGGTAAAATTAAAATATTCTCATTTATTCCAAGAGATGCATATTGAAACAAATCCAGACAGATATGGATGATAATCCATATCTGTAGGGACATATTCCAATATGTTATATATCAATGCAAAAACATATTTACTGTTGTGGAGATCTTAAAAGTAATTGATCTTAAAAGTATTTATCTAAGGACTCCAAGGAGGGTTGGATACATGAAACAGGAACTTCACCTGGCTGGAACTTCATTCCATAGTGCAGCAGTCACTTGGTAATTTTTGTAGTCTTTTCTTTTATCCCATAAAGGATCTCACCTTTCGATTTTGCCTATAAATTTCTTTCATTTCTATCTCTTTATGTCTTTTTAATCTCTTGCTGCTTTTCGTGCAGCTTTCATTGCAGACATTAGCAAAATGCATGTGCCTCAGTTATTTCCAAGCAGAATTTGCTTTAAAATCAAACAGACCTAGATATCTTCTTGAAGAAGAAAGCAGCTTGAAAATCTGCTCGCTTCACGCAACTAGCACATATCAGCTTGGTGTTTAAGATAGCTTGAGTTTGAAAAATCATAGCAAAACACTAAAAGCTTCAAGTAAAGTGAGCTGTGAGAATGCAGCTTAATAATGAAGATACAACATTGATAAAATTCAATGAGTGCATTGTGACATATTGGAATATGTCTCTACAGATACGGATTAATATCCAAATCTGTGTAGATATGTTTCAATATGAATTAAGGAAAGTTCGAGCTTCTAACACATTGAACCAAGATATTACATACAAATATTCAATCAATAATCATTATTAATTGAACAATAATCTCATTTTATTTGAATATTATTTTATATTTTATGTATTTTATTCTTTTGTATTTTGCTCTCTAATAAATCTATGGCAGTTGCTCCACTTGCATTCCAGAGCGTTGATTATCTGCCAGGGGTCATATAACACAATGGACAAGAAAGCCAAGGTCTCTTTGAGAAGAGAAAACAATAAGGGATGGGGGGATGAGGAAGAAACCACCTGGTAAACAATGCAATTCTTTTAGAAATTGTAAACCAATAAAATCAAACTGGAATAAAAGGCAGATAACGGGAAAAAAAGGAAACATTCTGGAATGTTCTAGAGTTCTCAAAAATTTAAGAGTATAAAAAAAAAAAAAAGGAAAAAAGAAATAATAGTAGTCGAGCCCAGCTTGTGTAGGGAGAACATCAAACCATCTCCTCCATAGAGAAAGAACGAAAAAGAGAGAGAGAAAGAGGCTGACAACGATGCTTAGCTCGGTGGAGTGAGAGTGGAACAGTCAGAAGTGCGGCGGGCAACCACGGCGTGGAAGGCCAGCCGCCAATGAGTGCATCACGATGCAAACTGTGCAGTGAATGGGTGATCACATCCCTCATGCAGACGGCAACAGCGGCAAACAGCACGGAACGTAGCATCACAAGATCCAATCCTACAGCAGGCGGAAAGCTGCGACAGAAGGAGCTCAGATCCCTCACGGTGCATGACGAGTGAGACGACGACCGAACCAACAATATCCAACGATGGATGGAGAGACAGCCAAGCAGTGATCATCTGTACATCAAAAAATGACAGTCGACAACAAGAAAGATAAGTACTGCACATTAATAACTTTGGGCTCTTGCGGACACGTTAATCAACCAAAGATTAGACACGATTTGCAATTAGGACATTTGTGTGCTAACCAGCTTATTAATTTAGTACTCATAGACTTGATGAAAAGTTTACTTAAGATCTGATTATTTTGTGACATATAAGTTTATCTTTAATAAATTTATATGCATTTAAAAACCATATCTGTTCTTTTTCGTAAGCTAGTTCATTTC
>JAHWFO010076724.1:404843-440019 GCA_023313115.1 Rhysida immarginata | reverse complement strand
GTGGGAGTTAATAAAAAGGGGGGGGGGGAGGACTACGATATAGATATAAAAGAAATAAAAGGAAAAAAAATGAATAAAGAAGGAACGTAGCAAAAGAACCATAATTAATTAGAATATCACGAAAATTTAATTATAAGATAATTGTTCTGAGAAAATTCCCTTTTATTTTTATTCAAATTCTGAGATAAAGAAGGCCTAAATTCTGAACACATGCATGCTTTAAAATTTAGAAAGATCCGGGAGTCAAGCTTTGTTGATAAGAAAGGAAGGGGGAAGGGATTAGTCATAGAGATAAGGAGGGAACGGGAACGGGAGACTTGAAAGAGATGAATGGACATATGTAATACAAAAAAAACCCCAGAATGCAGTGTAAAAAAAAAAAAAGTGTGATTGTGGGATATAGAAAAAAAAGTGGTGATTAAGAGAGATGGTTTTTAGCCAACACAAGAGGCAGTCAGAAAAGTTTTCCTCTATCAAGAATGCCAGTTCCAGCATTGCTCTATAAACCCTTGGAGATGAATCAAGCCAGTCCTTAGCCAAAAATGCCAGTGTAAGGGGCATCTTCGACAGCCAGCGCAATGGCCATAGGTGTAGATAACACCTAGCAATCGGCAACGTGGATGACATGACGTAAGTCGGCCAAGAACCAGAGTTTTTCCAGCGGGATAGGACGGCGTAGGGCATCTTGTGGCGAAATTGCAAGATCGGGCCCCGGAGTCCTAAACTGGAAACGGAACGAACGGTGGTCAGCCAGGTCAACACGCGTTGGAATCAAGAGGATCTACGTAAGGCTCAAACCAGTGGCAGCTAAGGGAAAGAGCGGGACGGCTTCAAGGTTAACGATCGTGGAATCCAGCGACGTACTACAGAGCAACAGTGACGGCAGATAAGTACTTTCTGACTTTGTGTGTAAATAAGGGTCCCATCGAAAGTTATAGACAATAGACAGTTCAATCACAATAGAACATTCTAAATTCCAAATTTTAGTGATTAATGTAAAGCAAGTATTCTATCTCTTTCAAGGTTTCATTGTAATTTTTTTTTTTGGTGTTAATAACACTGGACAACACAAAAATTGCCTCTGACATGAAATTAGTCGATCTTTACTAATTTTTAGGTGCTAAACACGAAAATGACAATAAAAGTTGTTAATTGGCTCTAGTTTTTGAGATACGCAGATGGTCACGTTTAAACGACTTTCACATTGCTTATATTAGTCACCATTTTGCAGCGCTCTATTACATAGTACAAATAGTGTCATGTTGCATCAAGCAGCCACAAACAACACTCCAGAAGGTATAGTACTATTGTCTGAAAGCTAACCCCTTCACTTATGCCTACTTGTAGCATACCCTTCCATTTTTTTATAACTGAACTTTGATGCCTTCACAATTCAATTACGCGTTAAGAGGTGGCACCACAGCAAATATATGCCACTCACGTATGTCTTGTATTCAAGATAACGTAAGATAAAGTTTGTTACATGTCTCGTTTGCCTCTGATACATCAGTAGTGATGCCTCGCAAGTGCGTTAACAGTGCAGATAGCTTCTGTTACATCTGCGGGGAAGTGACGTTTGCAAGCCAGAAGAAGAAGATGACTCCAATTGTGAAAAAGGCTTATCAGCTCTATTTCGGATGCAAGATCGGGGATCAGGACAAACACTGGGCGCCACACATTTGCTGCAGTACGTGTGCAAGAGATCTTCCAAGGTGGCTGAAAGGCAAGCAAGTGGCGATGCCGTTTGCCGTTCCTATGATTTGGAGAGAGCCAACAAATCACACATAAGACTGCTACTTTTGCTTGGTTCCACCTATTTCTGGAGGCCTCACTAAAAAAAAGAAACGGGTAATAGCATACCCGAATGTACCATCTGCGTTACGACCAGTTCCGCACGGAGATGGACTTCCCGTTCCCGAGCCTCCTAAAGAATTTTCCATTGATTCTGACAGTGAGGAGGGAGGCGAACTAACGCCGGGTTCTCCTCTGCCTTCAACGTCTAAAGATAATCCGTACGTCTTCCAAGGTGAGTCATCTGCGCCACACATTCTCACTCAAGAAGATCTCAATGATCTTGTTCGCGATCTGGACCTGTCAAAGGCGAAAGCGGAGCTACTAGGATCAAGACTTCAAGAATGGAATCTTCTGCAGGAAAACGTCAGAGTGACTGCTTTTCGAACTCGTCATGAACACTTGGAGCCGTACTTCAAAAAGGAAGGTGATATTGTGTTTTGCACCGACGTACATGGCCTGATGAATGCCCTCAGAATCAAACATGACCCGCAAGAATGGCGACTCTTCATAGACTCGTCGAAATTGAGCCTGAAAGCGGTGTTGTTGCACAATGGAAACTCTTTGCCGTCCATCCCAATTGGACACACTGTGCACATGAAAGAAACGTACGAGAACTTAAAGCAGCTGTTGCACCATTTCAGTACAGCAACTACGGCTGGCACCTCTGTTGTGATTTAAAAGCAGTTGCACTGTTGATGGGACTGCAACTGGGATATACTAAATACTGTTGCTTTTTATGTGAATGGGACAGTCGAGCAAAGACTCTGCACTATGTGAAGAGAGAATGGCCTCAGAGGAAATCTCTGGAGGTCGGAGAGAAGAATGTGCAACACCCAGCAATGGCAGAACCTCACAAAATCATTTTACCGTCTTTGCACATCAAACTTGGTTTAATGAAAAACTTTATAAAATCAATGGATCGGACTGGACCAGCTTTAGAGTACTTGGGTACCAAATTCCCTCGACTCAGTGAAAGGAGAATTAAAGAGGGCATTTTTGTAGGTCCTCAGATCCGCCAGCTATTTGCAGACGAGCAGTTCGACAGCCTGCTTCAGGGCGATGAGAAGAAAGCTTGGGACGCGTTTCGTCTGGTGTCAACTAGCTTCCTCGGGAATGTCAGGGCAGACAACTACAAAGAACTGGTGGAGGACATGTTGTCTCAATATCACAAACTTGGCTGCAATATGTCCTTAAAGATCCATTTTCTCCATTCACACTTGGACTTCTTCCCTGACAACTGCGGCATGGTCAGTGATGAGCATGGCGAACGCTTTCACCAGGAAATTTCAACAATTGAGACAAGATATCAGGGAAAGTGGTCCACTTCCATGTTAGCAGACTACTGTTGGACTCTCACCAGAGATATTCCTGATTATACATACAAGCGACAGGCAAAGCGACGTCGCAAGTAGCCACAAACGGATGTCATATGTGAGTATTACAGTATATGTAACTATTGCGCATATCTCACAAACCATAGCCAATCTCACGAATGTCACGATTGTCATATTCGGTTTCAGCGGCTCGAAATCATTAAGAATTGGCCGTTTTCATGTCAAAGGCATAACTTTCATCAAAATTTGTTGTCCAGTGTAATTAGTGTCATTGAATACATTATATGCAAATTGATAAATAAGCACATGGTGGGGGTTTAGGCCTATCTTAATTAGGGTAAGGTTCAACGGGGTTAAGTTGTTCCTTGATTTAAATTGCTTATTCAGTGAATGGTGGGGTTAAGAAGTTGAGTGGTTTAATTAAGCGTTTGTTTGTCTTGATTATTATTAATTCCTAGGCATCTTATTTTATTTATAAACGCAGTAATGTACCAAGTTACAAGATTGTTAGGGATATATCATTTGTAGTAAAACCCCCAAAATTTAAAGTAAGAAAAAAATAGTAAATAATTTCCTCTTAAGTTAGCTGGATTTTAGTTCATTTAAGGAAGTAGTGATATGTTTCTATGATTGTCTTTATTTTAGAATAAATGTAATTTGATTATTCAATTTTATGATGTTCCTTTTTTATTACTGACCGGTTGGCATATTTAAGCAGAAGATTCATTTAAGGGGAAGCGATCTAGGGTACTGTTCTTTCCATTTTATTCTAATTTTGTTGAGTGAGAAATCAAAGGGATAAGGCACTATACGTTCACATAAAAAGGACAAGGCACTATACGATCACATTAAAAGGGAGGGCATTTATTGTCGTATTATATAAGAGTAAGCAAGGTAAGTGGTATTAAGCGACTAATTTACAAGTTTGGGCATTACTACAGATAGGCAAACAGACGTATCGTCACAATTTACAATTGTTGTAAGAGAGCAACTGCCAATATTTTACTGCATATAATCTGTAATTATGTGTCCCCCCCCCCTTAACCTGTCGACAATGACGTCAACGAAGTGTAGAGACGAAAGAGTCAGGGCTTCGGGGCGTGAATGTATCGAGGGAATAAAGACGAAAGGTGATTTAATTTTACTAAACAACAATTAATTTATTTTCATTTCAACCCAATAAATATAACGTGTTTACATTATCACAAGCATTACCACAAACGTGTACAGTCTACCAGCAGAGGGGGCCCCTCTCCACTTACAACTAGAGATCCTGTATGTATCAGAGATACAACAACTGAGAAGTCGAAAACGATTGGTTAGAGCCAACACGTGACTTATGGACGCCATTATGTGCTAACCATGCCAGCAGATGCCTTGCGATGCCGATACTTGTATTATGCTATACAACAGTATTTAGACATCGCCAGCTGTAATTTTTTTCCGAATTAAAAAACATTATAAAACTAAAGGCATAATGACTAATTGTGCTGCAGTAGGTTGTTAGAACAGCGGGAAAAACGGCTTTAAAGTCCACAGATTTCCTAGAGACAATGATTGACGCCGAATTTGGGCAGCGAAAGTTAAATGTGAAGTTAATGGTAAACTTTGGATTCCAGCACGTGAGATAAATCATGTGAGATAAATATGTTTTATGTGAGATAAATATATTAGTTTGTTATTATCGGTTTTATATTTAATTCAATAAATTTTAATTTTTTTTTATTTAAATGTGGGTGTTCTCCTTTTAATGGAGAAAAAATCGTAAAATTAAAATTTAATAAAAAACAAAATAAAATAAAGTCACCAATCTTGAAAAACGAGAAGAAACTTGTGAGATGGAAGAAAACTTAAACAATGCAGTCTATTGATTAATAGATGAAGTCCTTTGAAGATGATGTTGATAGTAGAAAATAATAAACTTAGTCTATTGAGGATGTAGATGAAGTCATTTGAAGATGATGTTGATAGTAGAAAACAATAATCTTGAAGGAAATGTTGGTTTTAAAATACAATTGAAATTTTGAAGAGGGTGATCCAAATATTTGGGATAAAATTTATATAAAACGTTTTCGAGAATATTTCTCATCATCAGTAGGATAAAACATTTTTGAATGGTGAAAACATTTAATTTTTTTATTATATTTATACGGTAGGAGCAATTGTTGAAAATATACTCATCCCAATATTCATAATGAGCGCTCATGCTCTTGCTGAAGACCATTGTTGAATACAAATTCTATATTATTAGGACCGATAGGTACTGATGTTTTCACAATGTGCGTCTGCATGTCTGTCTGTCTGTTGGTGCTCTAGCGTTCGAACGCTTCCGAATTTTTGACTTCCGTTTTCGCCATTCGACAACTTAGGGAAAACAAAAGACTGAATTAGTTGGTGGAAGAAATCAATGAACTACTTCTGGTCCAAAAGGTCACAAATAATATAGGGGACCTCGTTTTTCACTATACAATTCCATGTATAAATGGTCTGTACACTGCCAAATGCTGTTATCTCTTTGGCATTCCATAGCTAAAGTAGTGATGGGCGATGTCGATGTC
Source organism: Rhysida immarginata (assembly GCA_023313115.1). NCBI lineage: Eukaryota > Metazoa > Arthropoda > Chilopoda > Scolopendromorpha > Scolopendridae > Rhysida > Rhysida immarginata. The sequence continues at coordinate 434,333 of JAHWFO010076724.1, read as the reverse complement.
GATATCCGATACATCGATGTTTTTTCATATCGATATTGCTTTCGATCTTTACAAAATATCGGACAAACATCGATGTTTAATAATAAAAGTTAATAATTAAAGTTTAATTTAGGGAATGTGTCTTTCAACTGGTTGATGATGAATACAGGGCACTTAAACTCGATTTAGAAGTGAATGAATTGTTATCAAGCGATAACAAATGTATTTCAACTGTGGATGAATTTTGGGGGAAGGTGGGGAAATTGCCAAAATATGTAAATATTGCAAATTTTGCCAAAGGGTTATTGTGCTTGCTGTTGTCAGAATGAGAAAGAATATTTTCACAAGTAAATTTGACGAAAACCAAACTAAGAAATCATGTAATAACATTGTCATGTCATCTGCCTTGCATGTAAAACAAGGTATATCGGAAACGGGCGAATGTCCTAACTTCATCCCTACGTCAGATATGTTCGGAGAGTTTGTACAAAAGCTAAAAATTGTATGTAATTAACCTAAAGTAGTCCTAACAATGTATTTCAATAAAAAAATTATCTGAAAAATTTAGTAGGGTTTTAGTATTTTGGAAGTAGACATCTAGTATATTTTCGACTAGCATTTGGTATTTTTGCTGAAAAAAATCTGGCATCCCTGGTTCGCATAGTTAGTACTATTTGTGACTTGTGTTGGAGAGAGAAGTGGTGAACAGTGTTTGTGGTGGATTTCTACTACTAGACTGAACACAATCATGCCACCATCATGCAGAACTTTCCTCCAAAGCATTTGTTTCTATATCAAAAGTCATTCCAACTGTAAGGAGTTTACAAGCGAAAACAACCGCAAGAGTTAACGAATGTTTGATCGTGGGTCAAATCCGCAGAAGCCCTGCGACATCCATTCCAGCCGAACATCATGCTTTTAATGGCACGGACCCTCATTTCGGCCAAATGAAACCACATCAAACCAAAACATATTGATATGTTACTATATTTAAAAAAAAACTTGTAGAAATAAAATAAAATAAACCATTGTATATTTTATTGATATTTAAGTACTTTTTCTTTTGTACTAACTATAGTGTAATTTTTTGGCGATATTGACATCGATGTATCGACGATGTTTTTTGAAAACATGGATGGTTCTAACATCGATGTTTTTTAAATATCGCCCACCACTAAGCTAAAGCAGAGAAAAGCTTGTGAATTAAGTGAAGACACGTGATAATCAATATTACTCAAAACTGGTTCAAGGGTATGTGGTTTAGTGGTACCATTATGGTCCACTGGAAACTTTCAATGCTAAGATATGGCATGCATTATATCAAACAGCTTGAAATAACATGTCATGGTTGAATATTAATGTAAAATTAATGATAGTCGAAATAGGTATGTGGGTTCATGGAACCATTATGATTTAGTGGAAATTTTCAAAGCTCAGATTTGGCATGTAATACATCAATCACCTTGGAAAGTAGTATAGTGGCTAGAAGAAAGTATAAAAGTAGGAATAAGATCCTTATTCCTACCTCCATGACTCGATCACGTGTTTCAACAATGGGTGGCCAGCTGATTCAGATTTCAGATTTAAGCTCTTTTAAGAATTGAAGGGAAAAATTATATAACGAAATGAAATCTCCTTCCGCTCCCTTTTCTCTCAATTTCTTACATTAAATGAAAAGTATTTCTAACAATAAAACTTCAGGTAAAATCATTTTTTTTTATTTTTGGCACTTACAACAACTAAAAAAAAAAAAAAAAAAAAAAAAGGACAGGCACTTAAGAGGATAGACTCGAACCCACAAGTTTCACTACTGCAGGCAAGTGCCTTAATCAATTCTGGTGAATTTAGTGAAAATTCTTTAGGTATATAAGAGGGGAAGAGGGAGGAGCTGATATAAGCTGAATCTTTGACGTTTCTTTTTTTTAGGTTTTCTTTTGATGTCGCTTTTTTAAAAAACGAAGGAGTGTTAACCTAAACCCTTTTACACAAGTTACTTTTAGATGGCCCCCAACCTTTATGTTTAATCCCATTGAAATCTGTGGAAGGTGTTTGTGTCTTCCCCACGTAAGGGGCGTTAACGCCACAATGAAAATTTAAAAAAATTACATTATTTCAAGGAAATAACTATTTAAAGAAAGTATTATTTAAATTTTAGAATGCATAAAAAGTATATAAAAAAAAAAATTGTCTCAATTGACCAAACGGCCAAGCCGTCATAAAAAGGAATTCATTTGTGTGTTTAGCACAAAATGGCGTCCATGTAATCAGTTGTCGTATCTCTTATACATACAGGATCTCTACTTACAACTAGCTGATACTTATTGCCTAAAGAGCCACTAAATATATTGCAAAACTCAGTGGTAACTAAACGGTGTTTAACACCTTTCATTATGCAGGATTGTAGTTGGCCAGATACTGCTCAAAACACAGACCCATGGCAGTATTCTGCAGAGAAAATGCAAAAGAAATGGTATTTCCTTAACGCACTGAGGGCCCCCGCCTAACAGCCAATGAATCAATGCTGCGCCAGCATCTTGCGTTCACTTTGCTGTCCTATACTAGGGAATGGGGACCGGGTACCCAATAACGTGAAAAATAATTCATAAATCCACGGTACTACCTGTTCAGATTGGACTATTCAAAATTCTCAATCCACCCTTCCATGTTGTCAATATCGTTATATCACTGTGCGTGTCGGCGATGTGCGCTATTGTTGAGAGCGGGCATTGTTCTCTGGGAAAATTTCCGAGAAGATGCTGTTCACTCTAAGCAAGCGTTTTGTTACATCATTTTTATGTAAATAACGTGATATTCTTTTGGTAATTTTTTTTTTTTTTTCCACTCGAGACTTGGATTTCAGTCAGCGAGGGCTTGCCCCTTCATGGTTCCTGCATGAAACTTACGTACAGAAATGCAACTGAGGTGATTACCTGATCGAAATATGTTGACGTATTCTTGCTGTTTTAGTTAGTTATTGATTTTAAATTAATGTTTCAAAAAGTGGAAATTATGCTGAGTTTATGTTTACAGTATTTCATGGCTCTGTGAGTTGACACTGCCGATTAGAAGTGGAAATTCGAATGGGTTAGAATCGCAATAGCTGCAAAACCGTTTAAAGACATGCCACACCATGAAGCCTACCGCCAAAGCCCCGGTTTGTGTTGTCCAACAAGGGTTGAGTGGCCTTTTTATTATTTTTCTCCACGATGATGGAAGTACAAGCGTGCCTCTGATAGAACGAATAATCCAGCGTCAGTCAAGTTTTAATTGTGTTGCCTCCCCGTTTCGTCGTGCAAGTTCTTTGAACGTTTGATTCATAGAACTTGTGTAGAAGTTTACTGAGAAAATTTATTTCTAGTAGGAAGCATAAAAGTGTTGGTTCATGTTATGTGACTCACAGACAATGAGCAGACTCTTGTAAATAAAAAAGCCAGTTGTTTGCTAATGTGGCAAAACTGTACCCTATATTTATTTAGTTCAATTTTATGTTGCCCATTTAGTAATGTTGGAGTAAAGTTAATTTTAAATTAGTTGCATAGATTATTGGTAATTTACTACAGAAGTGCAGGCAAAGGAAAGGGTTGTAATACAGAGAGGCAGCAACGTGGAAGGGCGGATTGATAATTTTGAATAGTCCAGTCTGAACGGATATTACTGTGGATTTATGAATTATTTCTCACGTTATTGTGTACTCTGTCGGAACTATGCAACTGTGATGCGTAAAAGGTTGTCTTGTATATCGTATTGAAGTGCCCACCAAGGAAGGGTCACGGTGTTCCCCCTTCCCTAGTATAGGATAACAAAGGGAACGCATGATGCTGGCGCAGCATTGATTGATTGGCTGTTATGCGGGAGCCCTCAGTGGGTGTAAAGAAATCACCATTTCTTGTGCAGTTCCTCTGAAAGAATTCTGCCATGGCTCTGTGTTTTTACCACTGACATAAGTACTGGACTTTTGCATTATATTTAATGGCCCTTTAGGCAATAAGTATTAGCTAGTTGTAAGAGGACAGGGGCTCCTCTGCTGGTGGACTGTATTCGTTTGTGGTAGTGCTTGTAATAATGTAAACATGCTACAAATATTGAGTTGAAATGAAAATAAATTTAGTGTTGTTTAGTAAAATTAAATCATCTTTTGTCTTTAAACCCTCGATACATTCATCCCCCAAACCCCTGACAAGCCGCCCCTTCACACTTCGTTGACGTCATCGTCAACCCTTACAGGTTAAGGGGGGGGGGGGGATCCACATCACATTTTGCCACCCAATGTAGGGCGTGATAATCTGTAAATTACGGATTATTGAGAGAATAAGGAGTCACCGTGTCAGCAGGAGGTTATTGTACATGATGTGGGTTATGCATCGTAGGTTGGCATTAAGGGTAATTCAATAGTAGCACACCAGTGGGAGGGAGAATTGTCTTTGTTAAGAAGGGTTTTTGTTTTGGGTTTGAAAAAAAAGTATTCAGTATTTGAATTATGCGAAATGGGTTCCATGACTGTGATGCATGTGTGAGCCTCCTTCAAAGGCAAGAGAGCCTTTGTTTGTAGGTTAACGTATGTGTTGGCGAAGGTTATGATGGTTGTCCCTGAGGCAGTGAATTCAACTGTGCCAGTTGAACGGAGGATTGTTGATGATGGGTGCCATGGTTTCCAGATTGTGCATGGTGGAAGTTGTGCTAAAATAGTCAACACCAATGTTGGGGAAACATGCTTCTTGATGCCCAATTGCATCAAATGTAACAATCAGCCAATATACGGTGGACATATCGAGCATAAGCGCGGGGAGCAGCCACGAATAAAAAGAGGGCGTAAAATAATGGTGACTAGTAGGGGTAACTCTGATGGCAGGAGTTTTGGGCCATTAGGCGGGTATCTCGATCCTTGGTCAAGGTTTGGGGTATGCGATTTGGGGACACTCAGTACGTTCACAAGAGTAGGGTGCGAATCCTTGATTACCCAAAGGTACCCTGCCTCATTCATTACGGGAAAGGTATCCCGCCTCCTAGCGTCTCAGTTGTTGAACAAGATAAGTCAGCCTGCTCAACAAGTAACCAAAAGGTGATGTCACAGCCGGTGGACTGCAAGGTACAACCTAAAAAGTGCACTGTCCTATCGACCCTGGTAGTTATGACTAGCATCGGCTGTGTATATAGTGACCCTGAGGTCGACTCTCAGGAGCAGGTGTCACTAAAAGGTGATATCGATGGACATGTGGGTCATTCATTTGACTCAATAGAACCAAGGCATACACTGGTGGTGGATGACAGTGGATTATTGGGAGTAGGTGAGGTGAGTATTAATGAAGTAACTGGCAGCATCGATGGAACCGGGAAGGCATGTGGGGAGAATAGCATCAAGACGAGTTGGGAAGTCAAGGGTATGCCTATGGAGCCAAAGGGTGACCTTAGGCATAATATGGCCCAGACATTAGTGGAGGGAAAAGTAGAAACTAAGTCGAAGGTAAATGTAGGGAAAGATAGAAAGTAAGTCGAAGATAAATGTAGGGAAAAGTTATCAGGGCACTCCCCATAGTAAACCGAAGGAAAAGCGAGTGCTAGCGCAGGAAAATCATGCTATAGATAGTGGTATAGTTGAGAATGATGAAGAGTGTGGTGCTGGTGCCGACCGGATCAGGGAACACGAATCAACGAGAACACAACCCAAAACCGTTGGGGGTGCAACTAGCGAGCAAGCCGGGGGGGGGGGGGGGGGACGCGGATGGGGAAGCAGTATTATCTTTTGCGGGGCCTCATTTGGAGGGCACATTGGCCGAACGAATTGCTAAACTTATAACCAGAACGAGGGGAGGTCATGCGGTGGGAAATAAGGCCAAAGCTGACCTCAATCTGTCGGAAAAGGTGGGTTCTGGAGCAAAGTCGTACCTGGGAAAACAAACGAAAACAACTTCTCCGTTGATCAGCGGAAGGAAACAGAAAAGTGGAAAAAAATAAACGGGCCCAGGCCAGGAGGAATTGTAATGCACTAGACACCCCTAGATTACGAGATGACACCATTTGAATATAAAGGAAGGCATGAAGGGTTTTGTGAAATGGAGTGGCAGGGGGTAATTTGCATCGAACATATAATAATATTATGTTCGAAGTTTTTCGTCGGGCGTATGTGACATGCCATGTCACTGGGTGTCACATGGGCCCGACGGAAATCCGTTGACATAAATCGTGCAATTTTTGGTTTTAAACGATGCTCTTTTGTTACGTGCCTGGCTGGCACCGTTTTAGCTGTTCTTATAGGTTTTATAGCATTTAGTTGTTGTTTTGTTAATAAGTTTGATATTTACATTGATTCATTGTGTATAAGGAATTTTAATTATTTTATGATTGTTATGTTGTTTTAGTGTTATCAATATCGCTATATCGCCGTGCGTGTAGGTGATATGCGCTATTGTTGAGAGCGGGCATTGTTCTCCGGGAAAATTTCCGAGAAGATGCTGTTCACTCTCGGCAAGCGCTTTGTTACGTCGTTTTTATGTAAATAAGGTGATGTTCTTTTGGAAATTTTTTTTTTTTTTTTTTTACTCGAGAGTTGGAATTCAGTCAGTGAAGGCCTGCCCCTTCATGGTTACTGCATGAAACCTGTGTATGGAAATCCAACTGAGGCGATTGCCTAATCTAAATATGTAGATGTTTTCGAGGAAATTTGAATGGGTTCGAATCGCAACAGCTGCAAAACCATTTAAAGACATGCCATACTGTGAAGCCTACCGCAAAAGCCCCAGTTCGTTTTCTCCAACCGGTAATGAGTGACCTTTTTATTTATTTTTCTCCGCGAGGATGGAAGTGTGCCTCTGATAGAATGAATAATCCAGCGTTAGTGCAAAAGTGATAACTGTGTTGCCTCCCCATTTTGTCGTGCAAGTTCTTTGAACGTTTGATGCGTGGGGGGAAACTTGTGTAGAAGTTTACTGAGAAAATTTATGCTTAGTAGGAAGCATAAAAGTGTTGGTTCATGCTAAGTGACTCACAGATAATGTGCAGACTCTAGTAACTAAGAAAGCCAGCCAATGTGCTGATGTGTACCCTATGTATATTTAGTTCAATTTTATGTTGCCCATCTAGTAATTTTGGGTAAAGTTAATTTTAAATTAGTTGCATAGATTATTGGCAATTTACTACAGGAAGTGCAGGTAAAGGAAAGGGCTGTAATACAGAGAAGCAGCAATGCAGAAGGGTTGATTGAGAATTTTGAATATTCCAGTCTGAATGAGTAGTAGTGTGGATTTATGAATTATTTCTCATGTTATTGTGCACCCGGCCCGAACCCCAGTTGAACTACGCAACTGCAATATGTAAAAGGTTATCTTGTATAACGCATTGAGGTGCCCACAAAGGAAGGGTCACGGTGTTCCCCCTTTCCCTAGTATAGGATAACCAAGGGAACGCATGACACTGGCGCAGCGTTGATTGATTGGCTGTTATGTGGGGGCCCTCAGTGGGTGGTCATTTCTTTGTGCAGTTCCTCTGCAGAATTCTGCCATGGCTCTGTGTTTTTGAGCAGCACCTGGCCAACTGCAATCCTGCCTAACGAAAGGTGTGCTAAACTGGAGTTTTGCATTATATTTAGTGGCTCTTTAGGCAATAAGTATTAGCTAGTTGCAAGAGGAGAGACTGTACACATTATTGGTAGTGCTTGTGATAATGTAAACACGTTACAGATATTGAGTTGAAATGAAAATAAATTAAGTGTTGTTTAGTAAAACTAAATCACCTTTTGTCTTTATTCCCTTCATACATTCAGGCCCCAAACCCCTGACAAGCCGCCCCTTCACACTTCGTTGTCGACATCGTCAACCCTTACAGGTTAAAGAGGGGGAGCATGTCACAATTTATTCTTTTGTTTGAAATATTTATTTTTATCATTCTAATCCATTAACCGAAACTCGTTTAGTTTATCAAAATTTTATATTATTGAATAAATTCAGCTTTTATTTAACTTAGAACTTTGGCAATTTGACAAATTTAATATGAAGGAGATCACTTTCCAGTTCTTAAATATTTTTAAGAGACCTTTATTAAGAGGAATATTTAGTAAATTTCTTATCCACTATACGATCAGTGTGCAAAGTTGGAAACTGGTAAACATATTAGAGGAGAAAGGGGAATTGGGTTCTAAGAGATACGAACAAATATATTAATTGAACGAATATTATTAAGTTACATGAATGATTTGATCGGACAGGAGGGGTAATCTTGGTTTGCTATATTTACAACACAGGTACTAGTATTAAGCAGAGGTAAGACAATAGATCCCCCCCCCCATCGTATTGTCACACAAGAATGTGACAAGGTGCCCATCTTGTCAGAGCACTATAAAAAGTATCCACACAGTGATTAAATTTGTATTTAAAAACATGACAGAATGTAGATGACTTCAGTGTAGTTATTATATCAAAATTTAAAATATTTATGACAATCTAAAATCAATAGAACTTATAGAGTTAAAGGAAGCTTCCATAATGTTCATTATTTGTTTGATTAATATGGTTGTCTATGCATGTACAGTTTCAATACAGGCTAGGTTGTGAATATAACACTAATTTCACATGTCGTAATTTTGAGGGCGATTCAAAAAGTAACCTTAAAAATTTTTCATTTCACACAAAACCATGTGAACAAAAAAAAAAAATGGTGTCACTTTTCGATATAGTCTCCTTGGCGTTCAATACACGTGCGCCATCGTTTTGTTAGTACTTCAATGCCTACAGAAAAAAAGTTCTCTGAACTTAGTCATTGCACCGGAATTTGCAGCTGCCAAGCATTTGGGTTCTGCCTCCATTACATGCTCAAAGGCGCCAACATCAACAGTGACTCGTATTCGGAACTTCTGAGATCCAAACTGAAACCTTCCATCTGCACCAAGCGTCATGGACTTCTTTGGTATTAGATTAATAAGAATTTTACTGTAGAGTCATTGGCTATGAACATGTGTGATTGGATACTAACTCACAAGGGAAGTACGCGATTGGCACTTTTTCCATGAAGAGTAATGAACCTGATAGAGAATAGATAGTAATTTATAGTCCACATGAAAAAAATGTTATTGATGCTCCATCTAAGGACAAAATGTATATTTTGGTCGCACTCTTTTGCAATTGCATAGTGTTTTTAACCAGCCTTTTTATAGCAAACCATGCTTTTATAGTGGTTTATTATTATATCTCTTCAAGCCGACGTCAACAATTGGTAAAACTAATTGTTTGGTTTAACCATTAAGCAATTCGTATAACAATCGTCCCTCCGCAAATCGGCAACCAAGTTGCTGACTTGTGGAAAGAAGACTGAAATGAATTTATGCCCTAGAACGCATTCCAGTGAACCGATTTGAAAATTTTCCCTTTAACATGCATTATCATCGGTCTTGTGTATGTGTCTCAAGTTTCAGCTCTCTAGCTTAAAGGGAAGTTGGTTTTAATATTGATTACAAGATTTGACCCGGACACACAGAAAAGCAAATTAAAAAAAAAGTGTATAAAAAGAAAATTTCTTTAATGCAAACACAATAAAGCGTGAATATAAGTTTGTTAATGAACACATCAGAGTTTGAAATCTATCTGGAGCTAACAATAAAATGCAAGATCCCCTACTAACAATAAATAAATGGAACTGTGGAACTTTTGACCGGTAAAAGATGGATAATTGGATTGTTTATTTATTTATTTATTTATTTATTTATTTAATTATTTTTTGTAAATTCAAAAAACAAAAAAAAAAAAAAAAAAAAAAAAAGATTTAGAAAAGGAAATTTTTTTTATTAGTAATGGTATTGAAAATTTTCTGCAATGCAATGTCTTATACACATATTCATTCCACAATGAGCACATTGAATGAACTTAAGTTGACAGCATACTTCACAATTTTTACTGTTTATGGTTGAAAACCGTATCTGACTAGAGTTTTCAACACATTCAGGATAAACAGCAATATAACCAGTCTTTATAAATGCATACGCAATCATATTTTCGAATCTTTGTTCGAATCTTTTTTCGAATAGTTGTGGGTGGCCTATCCCATGGTGCACTTTTCATCATTCCATTTATGCAAATTAAGACACATTCGAAATTTATCTCAAAAACCGTAAGGGATAGAGAAAAAAACCTAATTACAAACTTGTTCAGCATAAAAAAAAACAAACAAAACAAAAAAAAATCATCCAGATCGGACCAACCAATCACCCACAATCACGTGGTGAACTGACGACCAAAAATCATCCAGATCGGACCAACCAATCACCCACAATCACCATAACACAATTGGGCACGGAACCTAACTGACACCAAAACATGCCTTTTATTTGCTTTTCTGCATGAAAGTGAATGTGAGTATGGTAATTTATGTTAATTTTTTGATTTGCATGGTGGAAATATCAACATTCCGTTTTCCTTGTGCAGTGTGACTGTTCGTAAGCCACAAACAGTTCACCACGTGATTTTGGGTGATTGGTTGGTCCGATTTATATATTTATTATATATTTATAATATATATATTTATTTATAATTTATATCAAAAACCGTAAGGGATAGAGAAAAAAACCCAATTGCAAACTTGTTCAGCATAAAAAAACAAACAAAACAAAAAAAAAAAATTTATCCAAATCGGACCGACCAATCACCCACAATCTCGTTATAAATTTGATTCATGTTGACCATTTCCGGAACAGTGTAGCTTGCCATCCTGGAATTGTTCTGTCTTCTGTGTGCTGAAACATGCCTTTTATTTGCTTTTCCGCATGAAAGTGAATGTGAGTATGGTAATTTATGTTAATTTTTTGATTTGCATGCTTTACATGGTGGAAATATCAACATTCAGTTTTCCTTGTGTAGCGTGACTGTTTGTAAGCTACAAACAGTTCACCACGTGATTGTGGGTGATTGGTTGGTCCGATTTGGATGATTTTTTTTTTTGTTTTGTTTGTTTTTTTATGCTGAACAAGTTTGCAATTGGGTTTTTTTCTCTATCCCTTACAGTTTTTGAGATAAATTTTGAATGTGTCCTAATTTGCATATTTGGGATGATGAAAAGTGCACCATGGGATAGGCCATCCACAACTTCTTATTCATTGGATTCATCAAAATTGACATATCTGCTTCGGTTCAAAAAATAAAAGGGGGTTCAGACTTTTGTATTCACCCTGTATATGTTTCAAATAATTTTTTTTTTGTTTTGCAGATGAAACAAAAGTAGACATCCAAAGGCTGAATGTATTTTGTGGTTTTCGGTGGGATTATTTTCACATTAATATTCTGTGCTTTCTGAAAAATATCATCGAACATAGAAATCTCTATTTTTCTGGACCACGAATCAATTAGCAAAAGTTCTGCAACTGGGAGCAACATTTCCATTACCCACTTCTTATACAGGGTGATTTGAATTGTGTGTAAAGCAATTTACCGTAAATATTCTACTACAGTAGAACCTCTTTTTTATGAACTCGTATTTTACGAAATTCCAGATTTTACGAAGTAATTCTGAAATCCCAACCCCCTCCTGTTAATTTCCATATAATATACTTTAAGTTTTATGAAGTGTTTTTACAACGAAATTCGGATTTTACAAAGTTACAAGTTGTAATTTGTAGTAAAAATTTTACTGAAAAAAGAAAATTTTTTGCACGAGCGGCCTGGTTACAAGTATTTGTCTGGTTGCATTTTGTCCGCTTGCATCTTGTCCATTTGGCTATGTTATCGCTGTTGTGATCGATGATTAACTGGACTAGTTTCCGCCGTCGCCAACAGAGGGCGCAATGGTCGCTCTAGCTCTGACCAATCAGGATACTCAACGACCGTTGGTGCAGCATTGCGGTGCCAGGGGATATATAAAGGGGTCGCTTTTGCTATGGCAGTCATATGGTTTCGCTTTCAATCAGGACTCTCGACTTCACCAGGACACTATATACACTGTGATTGCAGACCAAAAATCAAGGACTGCGACTGTATGTAAGTACCCCCATTTCGTATTTTCCTAAATGTCATTCCCTAAATCTGCTTTCAATGTGTTAGATTTTTAAGCATCTGAATGAATAGTACGTAATCATTTATATCAATTTATTGATTTCATAGTTAACGCATTTGTCAGTAACGTACAGCGTAATTTTTTCGCTTCTGACGACCAAGCATACAGAAATACGATTGTCAAGACGATTATGTAAGAGCCCCCATTTTGTATTTCTGTAAATGGCATTCCTTAAATCTAGTTTCAGTGTGTTAGGACAGGGTGTCTAGCGACCGGGAAAAGACAGGGAATTTCTTGTAAGCGGAAAAAGTCCGGGAATTTTACGAAATCATTTTGCTAGACACCCTGGTTAAATTTTTAAGCATTTGATTGAATATTACGTAATCATTTATGTACATATCAATTTATTGATTTCATAGTTAATGCATTTGTCAGTAACGTACAGTGTAATTTTTTGCTTCTGCCAACCAAGCATACAGAACTGTGACTGTTAAGACGAATATGTAAGTACCCTATTCCGTATTTTCCTAAGGGCCAGTTCATTTGTTTCCGTTACTTTCCCTACCGTGTTTCAAAAACAACACTGACTTTTGTTTCTGTTTTTTTCCACGGTAGAGGGAAGCACTAACCAATCATTTAAAATGGCATGTTCCGGTAAAAGAAAGCGATCTGCGCTTACATTAGAAACGAAAATGGAAATTCTTGACGAATTAAAAAGCCTAGTGTTAAGCAAAAAATACAACCTGCCATTTTCAACTTTGAGCACCATCATCGGTCAGAGGACGAATATTGAAAGTGCAATTGCATCCTCATCTAGTCTTAAAAGAAAATTTGGTTTGTCATGCTGCACAAGAAGAAGTGGAAGAGGCGCTTTTTAAATGGTTCATTTAAGCCAGAGACCAAAACATTCCTGTAAATGGCAGAGTGTTAAAAAAAAAAGCAGAACAGCTTGCTGCCATTCTCGAAGTGAAAGATTTCCGCTGTTCGAATGGATGGCTAGAACGTTTTAAGCAACGTAAAGGATTATCATTTCGAAAAATTACAGGTGAGGCAAATGCTGTCAACACCGAAGTGGTGTCAGATTGGTGCAAGACGATACTTCCAACGCATATCGCAAATTATGCTCCGAAGGATATTTTCAACGTGGACGAGACCGGTTTTTCTTTTAATTCAATGCCGGATCAAACTTACACTTTTAAAGGTGAGGTTTGCCATGGAGGCAAATACAGCAAGGAGCGATTTACGTAGCAACATGGATGGGTCGGAAAAGAAAAAGCCGCTGGTAAATGGTAAATTTTCTAAGCCTCGTTGTTTCAAGAACGTAAGTTCGTTGCCATGCGACTACTTTTTCAACAACCGTGCTTGGATGACATCCGAGATTTTTGCGAAGTGGCTTCTGAAATGGGAATCGTCCCTTAAAATCCAAAATCGAAGGATTCTTCTTTTCGTGGACAACTGTATGCCCCATATTGTATCAAAAACAATTTCTAATATAAAAGTTGTTTTTTTCCCTCCGAATACTACTTTGCATTTGCAGCCCATAGGACAAAAGGAGGGACAACTGGTCAAGCCAGAAGCTGGAAGTGGTCTGTCTGAAAATAAAAAAACAGTAACCACGGAAAGAACATCAACGATAGTGGGACACACATCTTCGTGATCACGAAAATTATTCGCGAGGGACAACTAGCTGCAGACAGTGATTTTTTAATTAACATTTATTAAAGCAATATATACACAACAATCACTGTCTGCAAAACAGTAAAAAAAAAAACTTAAAGAATAGAAAATTATATCTATTTTTACATAATAAATCTGAGTTTTCCCGAACAAAGCCCCCTGTAATTTTCTTGAACACACAAAAAAAAAATGGCGGTCATTTGTACAGATAGAAGTTTAGGTACTGACGTTACATATACAGATTCAAAAAAAGAATTGTCTAAGTTACAATAAACAAATAAACATTTATGCCTTTATTATTTCCTTTCATTTTTGTGTGCGCACACAGTATGTTTTGCTTTTTTAGCAAAAGAAGACAAAAAAGTATATTTTGCATTTTGGTATACCATAATTAAAATTTATATTAAACGTACAATACGTTAATAAATGTAAAAAAAAAATACATATCATGTAGTAAAAAAACAATGTGGTTACTGCCTTCACGTAAGGTAAGAACAAACCCAAAAAATATCCTTTTGGATTTTAAAGCTAAAGACATTTAACAAAAAATATTGCGTTTAGAACAACTCTCATCCCGCGAAGTAAATAACTTTGCAATTATGAAGTTTAAAGGAACAAGATAAACTTTGTAAATACCCTCGTGTAGGCCAGCAAACCAATGAGTTAAGTAACTTAATATAAATAATTACTTATCCTGCTCAGATAAGGATAACAAATCCAGGAATCTGCGTAAAGCAGGGGCAGGTAAAGGTTAAGTTAGTGCGTCTGCCGGCATGTCGGGGGAAGAACAGTAGGTAGGAATCACATTCTGAAGATTAATTTCTCGCTCGATGAAATTATGCAATCTCAAGATGTGTCTTGTCCTACTCTTCGATTCTAATGCTCCCAGACATGCTATGGCAGACGTTGAGTCAGTATAAAAGACTGTGGGGAAAGAAACAAACTCCCCTTGTCCTACCTCGGTTATGAGGTCCCAGAGACATTTCAGTGACTTCACGCATTCGTTTATAGCAATTATTTCGGCTTGGCAGCTGCTCAGGGCGACTAAACGTTGCTTCTTAGATGACAAGGTTATGGTATTTTCCCCCATTTTGAGCAAAATTCAAGAGTATACTCTACTCTGTGCGATGACACACCAGCTAGCGTCAGCGAATGCACACAAAGGACCCGTAGATGGGGTAAAAACGAGTCGTGTGTCACAGGTGTGTTTAAGATAAGAAGCGACGCCCGTAAGAGCAGTCATATGCAAATGTGTAGGCGATTTAGCGTATGTCGACAGCCCAGTAATTGCAAAGGCTATATCCGGCCGCGTGCAAGTCATTACATAAATTAAGGAACCGAGAAGAGATTGGAAATTGGTAGAATCGACCGGTTGTGATTCCGCAGTATCATCAAGGTTCACATGAGGGCTTAGTGGCATGGTCTTTGGTTTAATGTCTTGAAGGCCATAATCATGCAGGATTTGCTTGATATAATGTGCCTGTGACAGCTGAATTGAACCGTTCACATGTGAGACATTCATACCTAGCAGATGCTTTACCACTCCTGACTTCACGAGGTCGATTTCTTGTTTCACTTTGTCCATGATGGAGGTTAGGATGGAGACATTTGTTGTTGCTGCCACGATGTCATTCCACATAGACTGTTAAGAGAATGGTGCACCCAGCATTGGTGTAGTAAAAAAAAAAATCGTCTGCTCTGGATGGAGTGAATTTTAATCGGGTAAGAAGCTGACACAATTTTACGTACCAGCATCTTCCACTTTGTTTGAGGCCGTAAAGTGATTTACGCAATTTGCAGACACGATTAACTGGTGTTGATAATCCCTTGGATGGCGATAGATATATGGTGTGGTCTATCGGTGCGTGAAGATATGCACATTTGACATCATACTGGCGCAGTGACATCCCTGTATTTGCAGCTATGGCAAACAGTAAGCGGAGGGATTCCATTCTGATGACAGGTGAGAAAGTTAACTCTTCACAAGTGTAGACGAGCCGATAGCCACCAACCTTGCCTTGAATCTGGACACCGAACCATCAGGATTGGATTTGATATGGACACCACTGGATCCATTTGTGATTTAAAATTTTGACATTTGGTGATGGAAGCTCTAAATCCCAGACATGATGAAGCATGAATGAATTCAATTCATCTTGCATGGCCTCTTCCCATTGATGATGTTGGGGAGAAGCGAGTGCTTGTTCATAAGACTGGGGCGTGATTGGCGGAGTGATTAGCAAGTTGAAGTCAGTAAAGTCAGGATAACATAAGGCGGCACGCTGTTTTTCTGCCTTCTCTTTTAATCTTTGTGAACGTCGTAATACCGGTTATGGGACTTCAACGGGTGGTTGGTTCACTGGTGATTTAGATGAACAAACTGGAGCATCTTCCATCGATGTGGTTTCTAATGGAGGTATGATCACTAGCGTGTCCTCAGTATCAGATAGGACCTGCATTCTTGTCTCGTCTAATGTTAAAGTGGGTGAGATTGGCGGTATGCTCTGAATGATATGTGGTTCCTCAGGCTGTGGTGCTTCAAAGACTGGGGGTTGCATGTCAATTGGAAATACCAGAGGAACAGATGATGGATCTGATTTTCTTGTGAATTCTGGGAATACCTTAGGAAAGAAACGAACGGTATGTGCTCGTAAAAACTTGCTCTCATTGACCGCATAAATAAGGTACCCAGGAGATGAAGCAGAGTATCCCATAAAAACACCACTTTTGGCGCGAGCGTCAAATTTTGATCGGTGCGACTTGGGTATATAATAGTATACCAGGCAACCGAAAGGAGCTCGATATTTGATGGTCGGTTTCTTTTTGGATCATATTTCTTCAGGGGACTTAGTTTGACCTCGTCTACGCAAAGAATTCAGATTAAATGCTGCTGTAGTCGCAGCATGGTCCCAGAATCGGTGCGGAACTTTTGACGATGCAAGAAGAACTCGAATTCCATCGTAAATGGAGCGTATGGTTCTCTCAGCAACACCATTTGACTGGGGGTTCTCAGGAACGGTGAATTGTTGAGATATGTCTTGCTTCGTACAGAACTCACCTAGCTCCGCATTGGTGAATTCTGTTCCATTATCGAAATGTATATACGCCAGATTTTGTCCTGTAGAGCATTGTAGCTTTAGTATTAAGTCTATTAATGCTTTTGGCACTTCACTTTTTGTCGGAGTAGCACAAACGAAAGTTTTTCGTGAGAAATCATCGATGGCTACTAACAGGAATTTGCTTCCAAGGATAGAAGTGGTAGGCATGGTCCCACTGTATCCACGTGAAGTAGCTGTAAAGGACTTGTTGACTGTTGACCTTGTACAATGTTGTGAGGGGCGTTGCATAATCGTGCCTGAAGCCATGCAACACATGGTTAGTCATCAATTTATGGCGGCAAAACTTCAAGACCGCGCATGCTATGGTGTTTCACGGCTGCGGTGAATATTTTGATGACGGATGGCCCAATGCATTGTGAATGTCACTATAAGTGACAGCCATTGAAAGTAATGGGGGTCCGTTCAGGAAACTGAATGGATATTTGAGACCACGGGAAGGAACGGGAGGTCCTCCACGCCCTCCTGCGCAGCGATGGTCATGCCCTTGGGTGAAGTAATGGAATAACCAGTTGGGCCGAAAAGAAGACTGTAACCCTGCTTTGATAATTGACTCATGGAGACAAGATTAAGGTGCGCATTTGGGGCATAAAGCGCGTCATGGAGTTTTAAAACTGCTCCTGAATCTAATAACATGTGTGCCGAACCAGTACCGATGGCAGCAATAGTTTTCTTAGGGTCTGCAGTATGTATCCGCTTATGACAGCTTTGAAAAGAACCAAAGAACTGTTTTTCTTTAATTACATGAAATGAGCTGCCCGTGTCAACTATCCAATCCTTGTTTGGAACACCAACACAGTTGGCTGCAGGTTTCTTGCTTTGTCCTTTTGTACCCGATTTGCGAGGCTTACGCTTAGGACGTGAAGCTGATGCACGAGGCATGCGCTTTGTAGATGCAGGATCCTGCGAACAAGAGGGTATCTTGGTGTGTGAAGTAGCTGGACCTTCAGCAGTGGGATAAATTTTGGATGGAATTTTATGGAAAAGTTTTGGAAAAGTCATGGAATTTTATCTTTGATCAAGAGTACGAACCCTGTATAGTTTCATTCAAAAAGCATAGTTTCATAATGTAAAATAATTCAAAAAACGTAGATCCACATCAATGTAACAAGTCATATTGCCCTCCTCCAACCATCTCCGTGGGCCGTGGTTTTTCGATGATGTGAGATTCGATGATGTGTGTCTTCGATGATGTGAGGTTTGATGATGTGAGGTTCGATGATGTGGGGTTCGATGAAGTAGGGTGTACCGGAATATTTATTACAGTATATAATGCGTCTGAATTTGAACGATAACTGAGATATGAACAAAAATAAAAATGCCTCCACCAAGATCAACAAGTTAATAACTCAGGTTCTGTAAAGCCTAGATTAATGAAATTTGGAGAAATAACAGGGTACATAAGACTGTGCCTACCATTAAAATATGATCAAATTCCAACGAGACGTTTCCGAGTTACGCAGTCAAAATTGTAATAAGTGTTGGTTAGTACTCACAAGTGAACACGTGTTATGATGTTGAATGAGTAACTCGGAAACTTCTGGTTGGAATTCGGTCAAATTTTATCGGTATACACAGTTTTATGTACCCTGTTATTCCTCCTAATTTCACTAATCAAAGCTTTACAGAATCTGAGTATTTTGTTGGTCTTGGTGGCGGCATTTTTATATCTGTTCATATCTCAGTTAACGTGCAAATTCAGACCCATGTTCATAGGACTTTTTGTGTTTATCTTGACCTCTTTAATACCCCCTTAAATTGTTTTACACACGATTTGAATCACCCTGTATAGAGCCTTGGTCAGTTTCCCTGATTTTGAAGCCCATATAGAAACATAAGGACACTTTTTTTGAAAGTGTTTTAATTGATTTTTTTACTAACAGGTCAAACTGATCATTTCTTTCTTGCAAAACGATTAAAACTTTTCCAAGTAATTTCTTACTAGCAGATTCTAATGGCTGTACTGTGTACTAATGAGACATGTCGCTAATGCTTCGTATTCGAACTTCAGTTTGCTTCTCGCCTTTACAGGAAAGTGTTCTGTTTGACACCATTTTTGTGTTAATTCCTGATTGGTCAGAGTTTAAAACGTTATCAGCCGATATGTTTTCTTTCAAAATGAAATCGTTCACTTCAAGAAGAAAGGCAACAGACAAATGTTCTTCATCAGTTTTTTGCAACAGTTGAAGTTTTGTGAAAAATGTAGTTATTTTCCCAACTGACAATTTTATGCTGCTTCTTGAATGAATTGATCCATGTATGCTTGGTTTAAAGTCAAAATTAAGTTTGGTAGCCATCTGTCGAGCAAACCTTTTAATTAACATGTTGTGAATTGGCGATTTCTTAAGCGTAATTTTTGAAATTTCTCCCATGTAAACTTTTTGATGTGCTCCATACATTCTTTTTTATTATGCCTGTTGGAGAGCTCTCTTGATGCTTTTATATTCACTGTGCATATAATTGCAACTGATTACAGAATTTATGAACGTCTCCAGTTTTTGCTCTAACGTTGCAACTTGCTTCCCTTTTCTTTCTAAAAAAGTTTTGCACTTTTTCTCATGTAAGTCATTCATTTTTTCAAATGTATACTTCTGTGATAGATTTATCACATGGTTTTTTTGTGAATTGAATTTTATTTATTATTGCACTCGTTCGCCTAGCCTATCTGTCTGCTGTATTTCGTTTTTTAGCAATGCGTTGGCTTTTCGCATTGTTATGGAGCCTCTACTGTGTTGTGTGCGGATAATCGGCTGCAGATTTTATGACTGTTTTGAGTTATCTCCACCAGTTGGCATTGAAAAACCCCGACCATTGAGTAAATGACTTGACCATGAGTAAACCAATCACCAATTGATCTCCAGAGCCAGGCCAATCTGGAGCGACTTCGTGATTATGCACATGATTTGAAGGCACCAGAATCCTCCCATGATGCTTATGGACGAAACGAATTTCAAATATATATAGTGGAAAATTTACATTTTGGGCTACAGGCAATTTCAGCGACAACATCTTACTGCAGCAGAGTCTGATGATTTATGGAGACACCTGATGACCAGCCCCGCTAGACAAGATGCCATCCCCATAAAAGAAGTGACCAATGCGGCCTAGGCAATTGGGTTGCCGGTAACATCTTGGGCCTATTGATTACCCTGCGCTAGCCTACGGAGCCCTTCTGTCGAAGCCGGCGTTAAAGGATCGTATGCAGCATGCTTCTGGGTCCCTTTCGGCGTTGTTGTCATTCGTCATGCTTTTCTTTATGGAGGATGGACACTGCCTTCAGGCAATCGTCAGTAGTGTTCAGTGCTTGGTGGTTAAACTGGTCGATCTATAGTGGACTTGAGTGCGGCAGTGTGTGTTTCATCTTAGCAGTTAAGTGGCGGCCCATCGGCATTTATCATCTGTATTCATCAGGTGAATCGGAACTCTCATTTATGTACATAGAACTATGATTTATGGCTATGGCTTAAATTATGCTAATTATTTTGAATGCTTTATTGTATTTTATTGTTGTTTGCCTGTTGTATTCTTTGCTTGACATGGTAGTTGAGGTGGGAGGCTTATCGGTGGAAGGATGGATCATAATACTATTCCTATTAACTAAACAGGTGGTGGCCTTACAGTATAACAGAGGGACATCAGGAGTTCCAACTAGTTTCGCCATTTATTCCCGGCTTTGTCAAGGATATACAGCAAGAGGCATGCAAGCCTTTATATATACAGAACGGTGGTACAAGTTAAGCAATGAGCGTAAATACATACAAGAACCAATAGGATATAAAGCAAGGGGGCCAATGAGAAAAAGGACGTAATGGCCAGTAGAATAAAATAGAATAAATACAAAATTTTTTTTTTTAAGATACACAAAAAAATTTTTTTTTTTTTTTTTTGTTACTTTGTTCATGGAGAATGTGGCTGCCCCTTTTGTTTGCACAGTTTTTATTTAGCTCATTACTTTGTTTTGTAGCTGCCATGACATTGTCTGTTATTTTTTATTCATTGTTTTTTTAATAAAGTATTTTCTGCAAAATATTTTGTATAGAATAAACATTTTAAAAGCAATAGCTATTTTATTTTATTTTTCGAGGTGGCGGGTTCGAAAGGGAAATCTTTGTGAATGAAAACGAGGTGTGCTTTTCAATGGTTCTTGTAAAAAGTCCTCATTTATTTGTTGTGCGAATTGTTGTGGTATCTTTTGTTTTCCATGCTTCTATGACAATTATCATTCTGGTTCATGTATATCATTTTAATTTAACTGATTAACATTATTACTTCTGTGTTATATTGCTATTTGCATGAAATTAATTTTTTACCCTTTCCATACATAATAGGCTATTTTGCTGGAAATACTTGTGTTACTTATATTACTCAGTAGACACTTGTAACAATAAAAATAAGCATAATAATTTTGAGAAAAAGAAAATTTTGTGAAAAAGTTGGTTGTCACAAATAAATTTGTAAATATAATATATTGAATAATTATTTGGATAAAGAACAAAAAATTGCTACAACTGGAATTCCAACACGCCACCTCACACTTTGACTTGCGAGTAGCAACCACGTTGCCGTCGGATCACTTACAATCAAGGAGGAAAACTTTCCCTTATGTATGGTGCTCGAAACTTTAAACTGTCTTCTTTCAAAATTGGCTGAATAGTGCGCCTTAATATTTAAATATATTAACATCCTAAAGGTACACTACAACTACACGAAGTCTCGTATTAAACTAAAATTCCGAAGTCGTAATGTCCCCTTGTTAGCCTGATTTGCCAGCCGGCTGGCAGAGACACCCAATGATGATGTCATCGGATTGAAAATTAGAAGAATGCTAGGCTGAAACAATGATATGACATCCATCATCGCCCGGTGTCAATGTCAGCCAGCTAACGAAGCTGCTAAGATAAAGAACCTGCCTCAGATGTGTGTTACTTGTTGCATTCCTGTTCACAATGAGCTATTTGGAGCTCACTGGGAATCCTTGATGGACATAGGAAGATGTCCAGGGAGCGCAACGTAGTATTTATTCACATTATTTGGAATGTGAGAAGGGTGACTAATTCACCAGGCTGCTTCTGTGTCCGTGTTTTGTTCCGTAAGCCTAGTTTTTTTTGAGCCATTGGGTTTAGCCGCATTGTGTTTGTTATTTTGTGTAGAATTCCAATGCATTGTATAAGTTATTTATTGGGGTGGGGGATTTATTGTTTATTAATTGCTTGATCTTACTTTTTTTGGAGAAGTCATTTTATTGTAAGTTAGTAAACTTTAATTTATAGATCTTATGCGGATGTAGTAAGTTTATGTGAAGTTCTGTATTGATTTAGGTAGCTTTCAATGATGAATCGACTGTTTGGGATGGGAGCAACTTTTGTGGTGAGCACTTTTATTACAGAATTATTGGGAATTGCTTATTATATTTCTTTGTCTTGTATTACTTTGTTTTTTGTATAACAGTTAACCGAAGAAGCAGTTATTGTACAGCGAGTTAGTCTTGTTTTGTTCTTTTTATGTTTAGGGTTACTGTGTTCCTCCGTCTAAAAGGGAGACATGGCACTTTCTGTGCCCAGTCAGCTGCTTGTAGGTTCATCTTAATGCCCCTATTAACGTATTTCTTGTAATTTCTTATTTTATTGACTCATCTTATTCTTGCATTTGTAATTTCTTATCTACCATTTTAATTGCTGTCATATTTTGTAACCTATCATTTTCTTGTGTAAATAAACCTTGTTCAATCTTATCTTCAATTTGACTCCTCTTTAAGACAGGGTGATACCCACGCCTGGGGTCACCCATTCTGTCACACTTCCTTGCACCAATTGTATAAGTAAGTTCAACGTAGACTGCATCTTCCATGTCGTTATTTGAATTGTTTTGTTCATTGATATCCAACACGTTTACATCTTCCAATGTCGTTGTCGTATTATTGAGCAACTGAAAATGCTTATTTCTTTTTTGATGAAGAATGCAATTTCTTGTTCCTCTATTGACAATGTGTTTTGGAATGAATACGAATCGTCACACCTCGATAAAATAAATCGCACAATGTTGACACGACTACTATTATTATCACCCATTCTTGTAACTAATGACAAACTGAACATTAATTCTTGGCATATTTTATTATACTCTGCCTGACAAAAGTTTGATAGCACATATCCAGTTAAATTTCAGCTTTTAATTGTTTAGACACTGTTGAAAATAAAATAAAATAAAATTAACAAAATCTAACAACTGAATTGTTGTAAAATGGCTGGTTAAAAACACTACGCAATTGCGAAAGAGTGCAATCAAAATGTACATTTTGTGCTTCAATGGAGCACAAATAACATTTTTTTTCACTTGGACTATAAATTACTATCTGTTCTTTTTCAGATTCATTACTTTTTATGGAAATAGCCAGGGTGCCGATCGCATACTTCCCTTGTCAGTCCAAAATCTGAGACTAGGTAAAATCTTGAAACATCAAATTCAAATTTCATAAGCACCATAAATTTTACTCTCGGCTTATTGACAAGTCATAGCAAATTTCATAATTTTTGACCCTAAAATCTGCCCTTGAATTATCTACGAGATCGATTTATATATGATTACATGGTGGGTAATAACTATTTTGAAATAATGTTATACTTACATTGTCACTCTGATAAAAAAGGGGGCAGAATATTTTTTCCAACACATCATATGCTTGATCATAACTTTTAAATAAAGGTGGAGTAGTTCGTAACTTAATGATATCTTCTGGGTTGCCTGAAACAACTGAAAATCACAAAAACAAGATAATAAATGAAGAAACTTCTTCAAACACATCTCAATAACAAAAAGAAAAGGGAAGGAAAAACTCTGTGACCTGTACTTTTGTGTCCTTTATAATAATTCCTTTATTATCTTCTGTTTGTGTTAGATTTCATCAATTTATTTTTGATGGTTTAAGAGTAAGGATAACCAGGCTTGCGAGTCGGGCCTGCTCTGCCGATCGAGCTGCTTAGTGGCTTCATAGAAATTCAATTGAATATCTTGTAACAGCATGGCACTTCATATCAGCAGTAGCTCAATTTGTAGGAGCAGTGCCAATAATAGGTATGTCCCTTGTTCGGGTCTAGGTCGTGGTATTTTTCATTCCCTTTTCTATTTGTTATTGAAAATCACAAGGTAAACTTAAAATATTCTTCATCACATCCATAATAGTTTGTATCAATGTAATCTGCCAATCAGAATCAATTTTTTATCAGTAGTTGTCTCACTGGTTTAGAACAACAAACAAATAAAGACAAAGATAACTTTTATTAAAAGCCAGGGCATTTCGATGTCATCGCCATCATCATATGGACATAAAAATTTCAAAGACAAGAAAACATGAAATCGGATTACTACTGTTTTAAGTAAGTTCAGATTGGCAGATTACATTGCAAAAAAATTAACAACAATAGCCCCCTCATCCCGACCTCGTTTTCCCAGAAGAAAGAATTTCCAACACATATCATCTTTGACAATGTGGTTTTTCAACAGTAATATTCAAAACAAAACATTTCAATGCTTTAACAATTCTATAAGGGTCATACAAATGAAAACGAAAATTTGTGAGAAAAAAAAAAACGCGTGTAGGATCGTAAGTTTTTGTTTTCAACAATTGCGAAACCCCACGCGCAAATTGAACAATAGGTTGCAAGAAAGAACGATAGCTCGTGCTTCGAAGCTCTGCGAGTGATCGCTTCATCCAAACAACAAAATGGAGTCAAACAAAATAGGAACAGAGAGTAGTAATTCGTTTTTTGACATGTGAAGGAGTTTCAGTTTCTGAAATTCATTGTCGTATGCAGAACGTCTATGGAAATGACTGCCTAACCTTCACTCGTGTTTGGGCATTGCAAGATGATCAACAACCTGGACAAGCAAACTGCGCCATCACGGATGATTCCAAAACCAAAACTGACGCGGTCTTAAAAGAAAACAGAAGAGTGACAATCGATGTGTGGTTGCTAATACAGGCCTTAGTCGTGGAACTGTTCACTCCATTATCAGGAACCATCTGCACTACAGAAATATCAGTGCACAATGGGTCCCACATTTGACATCAGAAGAACTTGGAGTTCGAATGGCCATGTCCCTGCAACATTTGACTTGCTATGAACAGGAGGAAGAGAGTTTTCTCGACAGAATCGTTACAGGGGATGAAACTTGGTGCTTCATTTCCAGCCCGAAAGCAAATGTCAAAGTCGTCAATGGAATCATTATGGGTCATCACCCCCGAAAAAATCAAAATCAATCGCAAACCAGCATGGGGAAGGTGATGTTGACCGTGTTTTTTGATCGCAAAGGCCAGATTTTACTGGACTTTCTTGAAAAAGACACCACAGTTAACGCAGCATGATATGGGGAAACATTGTAGGTACTGCGCGCGGCCATCAAATGCAAGCGTCCTGACTTCTTACAGAAGTAGTGCTTCTTCTCCACGACAACATGCGTCCTCACACCTCAAAAGCAAAGGTAGACCTCATCAAAAAGTTCAACTGGGAAGCAATGCAGCATCCACCTTACTGCCCCGACTTATCCCCATGTGATTTTCACGTGTTTGGGGATCTCAAGAAACATCTGAAAGGCTGCAGTTTTCAGTCAGACGATGAAGTGAAGGAAGAGGTTTTAGAATGGTTCCACACGCAACCGAAAGACTTCTTCCATAACGTAATTACACACCTTGTTACACAGTGGGATAAATACCTTAACGCATTTGGAGAGTATTTTTAAATTCCTTGTATACACGTTGGATAAAATGAATAATTTTAGTTTTCATTTGTACGACCCTTATAATATTGGATTTTTGAATTTATCTAGAAATTTTTTGTAATGCCTGCTTTTAATGAGACAGTGCCATCAACTTTCTTCAGCTATATTCACAAAATCTGATGTGCAAACATTTTCCAAAAGTATACACACTTTCTCCTTTCATGTTAAATTGTTATGAATTGATTTCCAAAATAATTTTGTCTAACAATTTGCATATGCAGGGCTGTTAAAGCTAAATGGCTTGAAAAAAAAGCAAAAAATGCTACCATTGGCAAAAAAGAGCTAAGAGATTTCCTCATACCATATGCATGAGCTACAAGAAATGAAAAAAATATACACAATGTTTAAAAAAAATTAGCTTTTATTATTTGTAAAAAAAATGTGAAATATTACAGTTGTTGTATTTATTATAAATAATAGTTATTAATTACAAATACAAAATGAATAAAAAATAACATATAATAAACAAAAATAATTAATCAAAATCAAAATAAAAAGCTGATGTTTCGGTTAGAGACTATCCTTTATCAAAGCAAAAAGGATAATTCTCTAAAAGCAAATAGAATATTGGAGAATTATCCTGAAGTTATGAAAGGAGTACAAATGGATGGGTTTATATATAGTTTGCATAGAGAATAGTAATACGGTACTGGCTGAAAAACAAGAAGAGAACACATGAGATTAATTAGCAACGTGTTGGGATAGGACAGGATGAGGGACAAATAGGAAATAATAAGAGGGCGGCGAGAAAAATGCCATAGGATAACACATATGAAATTAAAATTATAAAAAAGGTTAGGAATGATAGGGTGCCTAGCAAAAAGATTTCGTAAAATTCCCTGAATTACCCTTGATTTTTCCAGATCATCAGCAGACAAAAAAAAGGCTATCATGAAAGAATATTATTTGCATTGTTCAAAATTTACGATTTTATGAATTCCTGACTGTTCCCAGTTACAAAAAAATTCCCTGACAATTCCTGGGTGCTAGTCACCCTGTAAAATAGTACCACATATAAGAGCACTGGGTCAAAGGTCACTGAAATAAAGGAGTACAAGAAGCCTATGAGAAAAAGAGTGTGCAGGGATGGACACAAAATGAACATAGAGGTAGAAAAATATGAAAGAACATTAAAAAGAGGAAATAAAAGATAAAGAAAAAAGGGAAAAAGAAAAAGAAAAGGGCCCAGAGAACGTACGACAAATTAGGGAATAGCTGAAGTTGGAGAGGGATATGGGAAAGGTAATGAGGGAATGGTGCCTTTGCTAAGGTTATAAGAAAAGACTCAAATTGCTTTCTCTCTTTTTTGTTATGGAAGTTACTACGAAGAATATAAAGGCTGATGGCCTGTAAAGAGTGGCCAGCGGAATTAAAGTGTTTAGCGACAGGGGTGTCAGCATTGCTAAGGATGTCGTATTTATGTCCAGCAAATCTGGCACGTATGGTATTGCCAGTCTCACCAAGATACTGTTTCTGGCATACTTTGCAATGTAACAGGTAAATTAGGTTGTGAGAAGTGCAGGTCAGGTTCTTTTTCTTTTTCCCTTTTTTCTGTATCTTTTATTTCCTCTTTTTAATGTTCTTTCATATTTTTCTACCTCTATGTTCATTTTGTGTCCGTCCCTGCACACTCTTTTTCTCATAGGTTTCTTGTACTCCTTTATTTCAGTGATCTTTGACCCGGTGCTTTTATATGTGGAACTATTTTACAGGGTGACCAGCACCCGGGAATTGTCAGGGTAGTTTTTTGGAACCAGGAACAGTCAGGGAATCATAAAATCGTAAATTTTGAACAATGTCAATAATATTCTTTCAAGATAGCCTTTTTTTTGTCTGCTGATGATCTGGAAAAATCAAGGGTAATTCAGGGAATTTTACAAAATCTTTTTGCTAGGCACCCTATCATTCCTAACCTTTTTTATGATTTTAATTTTTTTTTTTTAATTTTAATTCATTGTAATCCAATACGTCCATCCAGAGCCTGTATGGCCTGAGGCCGACGAGTTGGGTCTCTGGATGGACCTGGATTAACAACTGCTGTATGATGGTCACAGCAGCCAGGGGGGTGAAGATCCTGAGTCACTGATGAGTCGCCCATCCAGTGACTAGCCGTGCCTGATGTAGCTTAACTTCACTGAAGTTGTGTTTCAGTGAAAGCCCACCAGGACACGGCCTCCCCAATTTCATATGTGTTATCCTATTGCATTTTTCTCGCCGGCCTCTTATTATTTCCTATTTGTCCCTCGTCCTATCCTATCCCAACACGTCTTCTAATTAATCTCATTTGTTCTCTTCTTGTTTTTCAGCCAATACCGTATTACTATTCCCTGTGCAAACTACACCATATTGCCATTAATGACCAGATACTTTCAATTTGAGACGTTTTGTCGAATATCTAGAAAAATACTTGACGAATTATCCTGTTACACCTCATATATTTCAGCGAAGGTTTTCTCCCAAAGGCAAATAGGGGACCAGCAAAGAAGTGAACCAATGAGATATTAATGTTTGGAATCACCCTGTAAAAAATAATGCTTGAAATGCATTGTAGCTGTAGCATATGCTTAAGAGGCTTGTTTTACTTTTCTGTGTTCATTTGTATGAGAATAGCACGTATATTCATGGAGATATAAAGGTTTCTTTAAAAAGGTCGAAATGTTTTCGTAAGTTTTTTGTTTTATAACACGCAAGATTTTCAACCCAATGCAATGCCATTTACAGAAAACTTGACAAACTACAGTACAGACAACACCCTGCAATCAGAATAGGAAAATATTAAATATTTGATGAAATATGAGCATTTTTACTAAATAATGTTTAAATGCGCATGCGTTACCAAATTGTCTTTTGCATAATTTATTAGCCAAATGTATAGAGCTACTCTTATAAAAAGCTCAAGCAAATATCGTGAAAATTGAGAAAGATATCGCTGATAGAATGAGTTGAATTTCAGTTGCTCTCAAAAATAAACAAAACGATAAGGGGTTTTCTCCAAACTTTTATTTTTGGATCGGACACCAGTATCAATTTCTTCTTCTAAAAACTAATTAATAGTTATTAATAAAAATTCCAGGGTTCCAGGATTCTTGTGTCTCATCCTTCTCTAAATATATATATCCGTTCATTCTTCTAAAAACTCCATTTTCGCGTAAAAATGCCCTATAAAGTACCAACTTTTTTGTGTTATTTTGAGAGCTAAGGAACCCATAAAGTTTTTAAAATTATCAGGAAGTTATTCAGTCAGTGTTAAGTAATTTTTTTTTCCAAGTTGAAATCAAGTAACAATTTCTCTCAAACAGAAATTTTAATTTTGTGATCAAAATCTGAGCTAGTAGTAGTTAGAACTTTGGTGTTTAGTGTTGTTACAGACGAACACACATGCTAGCCATAATACTAACAAAGAAAATCTCAAAGAATCACTTCACAGAAAAAGTTATAGCTAAAACCGTCCAAAATTTAAAAAAATCTGAAAATAACACAAAAAAAATTCATATCTCGAAAACTACAAAAAAATTGCAGAACATACATGGGGTCCAATCGATAGGTATTGGTGTCCCCAGACCACAGACCTTCGCTGGTACAGGTTACATGGGACACCCTGCATATCCGTTCATTGTATTTATTATATTAGATGCCATTTCACAATTTTGTTCAGTCAACTTTGAGGACTTGTTAACTTCCTTTCCCTGTAGAAGAGATCATTTTCGTAGCAACAAGCACTTTTATGATCTTTTCTTGTGATACTTGTATCAATGAACCTCAATTTCATCATTAACTGATTGTTTACATGAAACTCCTACTTTTCAGTTTTTAGATATTTCTTCCAATACTTTCCTGTTGGGGTAAAATTGTCTAAGTTGCTGCTCCTGCCAGTTTTTAATCTCTAGCAGTTCTTCTGTGTTCGTTTGCTTTCAGTTTGCAGAGTTCAATTATTTATTTATTTATTTATTTATTTATTTATTTATTTATTTATTTA
>JAHWFO010076724.1:378203-389843 GCA_023313115.1 Rhysida immarginata | reverse complement strand
AAAATATAAATTTAGTCATTTAGTTTTCTCATTAAATTGATTTCGAGTGCTTCCTTCTTGCTGAACCTTTACTTATTTTACACGTGGTCGGTATTTTCCTATCACACTTTACATTTCCATATGTGTTTTTGGCGAAGGAAAATTCAAATCCAAAGTGAATTAATGTACTATATAATGAACTGTACAGAGTGTTGCAAATATATACAGGGCCTTACTGCCGGGTGGCCTTATCTGCTCATACACTGTTACATCATCATATTTCTACCAATAATAAGCCCTAAATTTGGTCGACTTATGATGTAACAATGTATAACGTTGTTTGGCTTTCTTTCTTGCAGTCGACTGGATAGGCTACCCAGCAGTACTGCCCTGTATATATTTGCAACACCGTGTACATTGTATATAATGTATAATTAAAGTTCTGTGATGCATATTATACGCTAATTTTGATTGAAGCACATCAGGACAGAATGCAACTTCATCAGATCGAAGCAATATCAGTTTTCAGAAAATTGTTGTAGTCATGCTGTTAGGAAAAAAAAAAAATAATAATAAAAACAGTAGTTACACCACAGCGATATTTAAGCCGCACAGGCATTATTTATAACTTTTAAATGCATAAGCCACAGCATTATTACCGTAAATTACGGTAATTTTAACATTTTTTTACACAAGAAATGTACTTGTTAATTCTTTTTCAAAGCTTTGAAGTGTGGACCTGTACTAGTAGTGTCCACAAATTAAACATGGGAGTTCATAAACTCAGGATTTTTGTTATATTGGAATTACACCTTTTGTGCCACCCAACAGTTTTTTGAGGGAATTTTGACTTTTATATGCTAATATAAGACCAAATTTTCTGGCTATCTTCATAAAACCTTTATTTAATTGTTGACTGAATGGTAGAACTAAATGCTACTTATTAGGAGCTTTAGCAAAAAGCTACTTATAAGAATGAATGCTTGGTCTATACGTTTATACGTCTGGCCAGCTGTTGTTTGTATGATAATTTGAACACTGATTAACTTTTTCAAATTCTGTTTTCAAAAATATGACCATCAAGGTCTTATTAGCTAGGCTGTATCAACTTTTCAGGATTTTTTTGTGCACCCCTTCAAGTCAAATTCAGGTGCTAAAACAGTGACCGTAAAGAATACAAAGATAATAACAATCGATTCGTCAAGAATGAATACACTGTTGCTTTCTGTTTATCTTTTAAACATTATTGATGTGAGCACATGCATACGATGATCGCTTTGTCGATGCATGATTGCTCAATTGCTCATAATACATTAATAATTACAAGACATTTCTGCCTCACAGCTAAAGCTCCTTCTTGGAATGTTTACAAGATTTTATTCTTTTTTATGGTTTTTAATGTCATAATACTTTCAACTTTTAGTTTTTTGATTGACTATTATTCACAAAAAGACCATCACTTCCAATGCATACAGGAGCTTTGAAATGTTGTCATTATTTCTAGTTATAATCTTGAGCAATATATTGGATATTATTTCTGCAGTAGCATTTCCTAGAGTAGCAATTAGTTTTAAGAGTTTATCTACCTTTTAATAAGTCACATTTGGCTGATCAATATCATAATCCTATATGAAGTTTCTTTGCTGTCTTTGAGTTTGTGATCTCTCATAACAATGTGTAGAAACCTTACAGATCACTTAGCATTTCGTTCTTAAAGTGAGGACCTAAACCATAGGCAATTACATATGGAAACTTTCCATGTCCAAGAGAAAATCCATTAGGAACACCTCTTCTAAGCATGGCATGAAACAAATAGCCAATATCTTTGTGGAACTAAAGGTCTAGAGTAGGGAAGTATGGCAAACTTTGTCCTCTGCTACTGAATCTGCCATTGTTGGCAGAGTTGGCCCTATCAATCGAGTTGCGCTTCCTCTAAAATTCAGCTATTATGCAATTATTTATCTTCTTTTTTGTATTATTATCATCTGGAGATTTAACTGACAATCAACAAATTCTGTAACTATTGGCTTTCCTTTAAATTTTTTTTTTCACTAAAAATTTTGTATTGGTGCCTTCAGATGATTTATTCGCCATCTACTATGAATAGCGTTGTACTATTTAAATGGGAAGCTTAAAGCGCTCCTCCACTAGCATGCCGCGTGTCTCCTCATCCTTTGAATTTTTTTGAAGTAAAATATGAAAATCAAGTAGCTAAAAATGTTTTAAAATTATTTGTGATCATTGAGAGAATTGAGCACACATGAGATTTTGCAAATGAAATTTGACATGCCTTGGAAGCATGTGTGCAGAAGATGCTGAAGGAGTTTCAGGCCTGATGTCATTTGTACCTGCTGAGGTGGCACATTTGCTGCTCATTTCAAGGAGGGGAAGTGCTGCCAATAATTCACCATCAGGAATTGGCTGTGTGGAAGTCTCATCCACATGAGCTGTAGATTGTGTATAATTGCATTGATTTGTGCAATCTAAATCATTTGAAGATAGCATCATATATTGCCTGCCTTTCTCTCTCTTCGCTGGTTGCACAGCTGATCTTGCAAAATCTTCATATCACTCCTGACATGGGGATGAGATTCAGATGGAAGGTTACTCAATGGAATGGCAGTAGTTTTTAACCTGCACATTTTAGTTGCAATCCCTGAAATGGACGATTGTGGTTAAGATTCTTTTAGCCATACTGTTAGCAAAAATAATTTTAACAGTGTCATATGATGTAATTTTATTAAAGTAATTTAGCATGGCTTTTTTTTCGATATATGCATAGATTTTTAAATATTTACAATTTCAAAATAAACATTTTTATTATAAATAATTTAACATACAAATTTTTAATGTTATTAAAATGACTGAAAATAAAAACGTTTTTGATTCATAACAGAGGAGCAGTACTCATAAAGATGTCTTTAATGTTTATAGAAATAATGCTTGCAATACAGTTGAACTAGTTTATAATGAGATGCATTTAACTTTTACTACCGTAATCTGGTAAAAATTAATCCTCTTCCTTGAAATGAAGGGAGCAGACATTTATCCATTTAGTTATTTTTTTTTCTTCCTGATTTTCAGCTTTTGTTTCCACTCTGCAAAAACTGATACCATTTTTTGTCTTCTACTACAGGTTTGCATACTTTATTAGGAAAGTAATGTAAACTAACTTCTTTAGAGCTGTAGGAATGGCACCTGGGTACTGAACATTTTTTAGCCACTTGATTTTCACAAATAATTTTAAATTGAACACATTTAAAGGAATTGAGAGTTTTGAAATGTTGCATGCTATTGTTGAAGCTTCGTGTATACTTTACTGTTCAACAAGCACAAATAATGCTTACGATGGCAAAACTCAAGATAAACCTTTCGTACAGGTTTATAAGCATCGGCAGCTAGCATGTACTTAAAAAAAAAAAAAAAATTAAAACGTTTAAAAAAGGTTTTAGCTTATGCTATTACATGGCCTGAAAACATCTATGTAACATTTATGGATTACCGGATGTGATTATTAAGAAAATCATAATGGAAAAAAAAATGTCACGAAAGCTGGTGTGGCGAACATTGGCGACAGGCAGCCGTGATTCTCGTCGCTACTTCACGGCCGGCTGTCGCTAACGTTCACTGACACCAGCTTTCAAAACTTGTCTGTGTGAACTATAATATAATTCTCAAATTTCTTAATATAAATTCTCAAACTATGGAAAACCATTTATTTATTATGTAGAGATGATACAGTAATAAACTCGGCCACAAGCAAAGCCTGCGGAAAGAGTCCACACACTAGATACATTGATTCCATTTAAAATTTTTAAAAAAAATTAATTGTTGATCTGACAAACACATTTGCTAAATTATATCTACTGGAAAGTGCTAAAATAAGTGAACTGCTAAACTGAGAGTTTTCAGCAATGTTTAGCCAGAAAAGCTCAACAGAAACGTAGCTTCCTTCAGTCAACGATGTTAAACATTCAGAAACATGCTTTAGAAAACATAATACAGAGGTGTCATTTTTCACTTTTCTAGGATAGTTTTTATACTGAAACAATGAATTAAAATTGAAATTTTCAAATGCTATATACTATATTTCTTTAAATAATAATAATTTATTAATTAATTTAGTAAAAGTAATTAGTAATAAATAATAATAGCATGCAAGAAAATTATAATCCATTTTCTTGCAAAGAATTTTCTTTTCTTAAGAAAGAGGAATTAGGTACTTACTTTTTCTAATTTCTTCTACAACATTTTTATCTAATTGTATTCGATCAATTGCATCAGGTGAACAATATGTATCATATAAATGCTTTGCTTCTTTATGTAGGGCATTTAATTGATCATTTGTTAAATCAGGATCAAGCATCTGCCGATTAAAATCCTCTGGAATTAAAAATAAAAAATAAAATAAAAAAAAAATAAATAAAAGATAATTAAAGTAAAAAATAAATTTCAGGAAGTTGTCAAAAATCAATGAACAAACTCTTAAAATTATTTTGAGACTCAAAATAAGAGTCATTTGGAAAATAGTATCCATTCGGGCATTGCATCTAAACAGAAGAACAGTAGCTAAACTTTATTCATGAATGCATAACTCTGCGGGGCATGTAAACAAAACAAAATGGCATATCCCTTGACGTACTCCCGTGATTGGAGAGCTTTTTCCTCACATAGGTGACTTGGCAAGGCCACCTTTCTATCATATAATCCCTTTGAATCCTTATCTTTCTATCTTTTAATTCTTTATGCTCTCAAAAAACAAATAAAAATCATTTACTTAATTAAGTTTGTCAGGAAATGTATGTCAAGAGATATTAATTTACTATTCTTGTAATAGTTATCTTTTTTTTAAATGTTGACTTTTTTTTTTTTATTTAACTTCGCATAGCCAGACGTTTTGTGTCTTAGCGAGTCGTTTTCTCCATTGTTAGGCGCAGGAACTCGCTGCTCTTAGTGTCCCTGGGTCCTCCAGTGATGCACACCCATTGCATGCTTCTTATCAGCGTATGCCTACCCCATATGCTGTTCAGTGATTTTCTTTTCTTTCTCTCTCTGATCTTTTTCCCTTGAAAGCTGGGTTCCGAACGTCTTATTTTCATTTGGTTGTCGAAAGAAACAGTTTTATCTTTATGTATGGAGATAGAAAACGACGTGAAGTGATCAGTTCTCCTGCCCGTAGCTTCAGTTGCTATTCTCACCCCTTCTCCTTTCCCCCTCCCATTCATAACACTTTCATGTGATTGCCCTATTTTAAATGTTAAAAGCGTTATACAGTTTTCCTTTGTATCACATTTTTCACCCATCTACTGTATATATTGACTTTATTTGTTACTTGAAAAGGGATCATAGATGAACTGAAAGGTCCTCGTGTCACCGACAAAGTATTATTTTAAGATATTATTTTTAATATGTTTTTGATGTTAAATTATTATTCTAAATTAAAAAAGTGTTTACGGAAATTGGACTAAAATTAGTGTCTGGTTCAAAAATTGAAACACATCAACGCCGAAAAGATCTGTGATATCATCATGCAAATTATTCATTCATAGAATTTTAACAAATATCTACTCCACAAGTGCATGTGATCAACTTTACATCCACTTTTCTATCAGTCAATATTTCCAAAGGAAAAATTATTATTAAAAATTGTTTCACCCAAATTGCACTTTCATTATAAATTAATTTCCTTATTTAAAAAATTTACATTAAAGTTGAGAGGCAAATGTTATGTTTTAAATTTAATGTGGATGAGAATTTAAAGGAAATACTCAATTTCAATGAAAGCACGTGTACATTTCTTTAAAAATTAAGGTATTCAAGATTATCGTTCCATTTTAATTTAGATATTAGAAATTAAAATCTTTCTAAAAAAAGGTTTTAAAATGCAGTTTTGAAATAAAATTAGTTAGACCACATGTTCTATTATGATGCCCTAATTAATTAACTAATTATAAACAAAATATTGTTACCGACAACAGTCACAAAATAAAAGCTTATATTACATAGATGTAGCTATAGGTTTTTGCCGTCTGCGGCAGTCAAATGTGTAGACACCCTCTCATCGAGTAATAAACTAATAAAGATCAAATATGTTATACACCTCCCCCTCATAATGCCAGTTATATTAAATAAATTATAATATTAAATAATTATAATGTTATTTTCATCAACTTTTTTATTGCTATCGATTAATGTAATCAGCAATTAATTTTCTGCCTGCGAAAAAATTTCCCGTTTTGTAATTTTTTTTTTGATTAGCCATGTGCATACAGTGAATAGTTTCCAACGACGTTGAAACGGGAATGAGAGAATTCTAATTTGCCGCTGCTGTTGTTGGTTAGCAACGTGAATCTTTCCCCAAGATAATTCGTCACTTCCATTGAAAATATCCTCAAACCCATAACTGATTCCCTCAAGAAAAGCATCAAGCAACACTCGAAAGAGGGAAGACCGTAAATGCGTTAACTGTTTTTTTTTTGAGTAGCCCTTGACCTTCAGCCCTTAACAGAATGTCGCTTATCACTCTTTCAAGGGGCTGTGCTAATGATTCGGCCCTTAGAGTGTTAGAAAAGCAAGTGCCATCGAAAAAAATAAATAAATAAATAACTGAAATTATTTATTTAATTTCTTACAAAAGAATAGGATAACTGCAAGGATATTAATAAAGTGAAAAAAAAACAACAAATGCCAAATACGCCATGTCAATATGATGCCGTAAAGATTACTAGATGGATCGAAACAAATAAAATGAAAGGAAAAGTGTGAATATTTTAATATAAAACTCTGATCATATTAGAGCTAGTCCACACAGATATAGATATGAATCTATATCTGTAGGGACATATCCCAATATGTCACAATGCAATAACCAAATACAAATGAGCTTAGTGAAGGAAGAGGAAAATTTAGCAAGCAATAAGAATAATACAATTATTACAGAATTGCAAAGTGGTAAATTACAAGCGTTAAAGTATTGCAAACACGTTAAAGTCCGTCTGGCAATTGAGAAGCAAGTGTGGGGTGGACCTCTTGGCCTTGAATATTTCGATCGCTTCGAGGGTAGCAGTTTTTTCAGGTTTATTACAGATGTGCAAGACAGACATAACCTCTTCTTTTGTCTTCAAAGTGTGTCCGGAATCTGCGAGATGGTTTGCATAGTGGGAGACACGGTCCCGTTTTTTATACGAGTCAAGGTGTTCCTTGAATCGCAATGCAAGATTGCGGGTCAATAATCCCACATAGAACTTATCGCAAAACGCACAATTCAGGCGGTAAACTCCGGATTGGGAATATTTGTCGGAGGTGACGGAGGTGGGCGGGTTCAGGGTGCGAGCAGCTGGGGTTGGAGTACGAAATGATATTATTTAAACTGTTTCGTCATACGTATGCAAGTCCATAAATCAAAAATTTTAGTAGCTGGATGAGTTACAAAGGCCCGTTTGGTCTTACGAATCTCAATCTTAAATTGTTTATTAATAGTTCTTAATTGTTGCCTATTATTTGGTATAGAATCAGATCTAAATTTCATATAAGCATTTTTCTTACTTTTCCACAGAGACAATGTTTGACTGGTCCACCATTTACATTTACAATGATTGGTTTTATTATATTTAACAATAAGGTCCGGAAAGCAGCGCCAATATTAGCTTGCATTTCTCCAAACATAACGTTAACTGAATCAGACTGAAAAAACAATTCCCAATTGAGAGAAGGCAACATAGTTTTAAATCTAACCCAATCGACTTGATTGAAATCATACTTAATTGCACCAGTTCTCTCCAGTGGACAACTCTCAATACCCAAATCATTAATTTGACAAATAATGGCATTATGGTCACATTTTGGAAGTATATCCATGATAACAGTTTGGAAGTAAATCCATGACAAAATCTCTATAAGTAGAAGTAAAACGGTTAACCTTTTCAATTTTTGTACGCAGATCTCTAACGTTTTGATAAACAATTTCGCAGACCTCTAACATAATAATAATAATGTAAAAACAACAGGGAAAACCCCTTCGGATAAAATTCAATTCAATTCAATTCAATTCAATTCAATTCAATTCAGTTTATTTGTAACCAACAGCTTGCACCAACTCGGTCACAAGAGAGTAAAATGTAAAAAGAAAAGAAAACATAAGAAACAAAAAAACTTAACCAACTAATATATAAAATAAAGATGAGATAGAGCTGTACATGTCTGTTACAATGCGTACAACAAGATAACATTAAGTGTGTAATGTTGATAGTTCTAGATGCGTTTAAGCAGTAAATGTCTTAGGGCAAAAGATGTCACTGTGATCTTGATGTCTGCTGTACAGTTCCTGGATCCTAAATAATGGAGAGCGAAGAGACTGGGTAAGTCTAGGTAGTGGTGGATAGATCGTGGTGTGTTGATGCCGTCGTAGATTGGGCACCGCGAAATAGATCTTAGAGATGAAATTCTTGTTAAATTTGTTGTGCACAATACGATGCAGAAATCTGAGATCAGATTGATTTCTCAGTTGCTCAAGCGAGGTGATAGAAAGGTCATTGCAGTCTGGAAAACGGCGAGACAAGAAGCGTCAGAAGGTGCGCTGAACATTCCCAAGTCTGTTAATGTGAGATGCAGTGCATCCATTCCAAACTATGCAGCAATATATTAATAGTGGCAAGACAAGACTCTTATAAAGATGAAGGAATGTAGCCGAGATTTGAAAGAGCAGCAGTTGCACAGGATGAAGCCCAGAGAGCAACAGGCACGCTTGGGGAGATTGTCAATGTGCTGATTGTCAAGGGGTTAGTTTTGTTCGTGAATGTCATAAAGAATGTCTTTTCAACGTTAACAAATAGATGATTATTGTTGCACCAGGTTAAAAGTAGATTTAGGACACGCTGTAGCCACTGTATATCTTCAATGGACGAGACCATAGTGAAAAGTTTGAGATCATCAGCATAGAAAAGAAGTTCCACGTCTGAGAGGAGAGAAGGAAGATCAGAAACAAAGATGGAAAACAGAATAGGACCCAGGACAGATCCTTGAGTACCCCAGCTGTAGGGTAGTAGGGAGTGGAGAGGAAGCCATTGAAATTAACAACCGATCGGCGATTGTTTAGGTAACTACCGCATTTTTACACTTAATTAAAGAGATGAGTTCAGGAGAGTACCATGCAGGGAAACAAGCTTTAGAATTAAGTCTTCTCCTACCAGTAGGTATGTGTTTGTGAAGGAAGGAAATCATACGAGAGTGAAAGAGCGAAGCTGCTTCATTTGCATCAGTGACATTTAAGATATCAGTCCAAATTGTATTGGCCATATCATGGTAAAGGTTAAAATACAGTGCTGATCCGGTCGAACGCAGTTTTGGCTCCCCCATATATATACGTGAGAATAGCACATATATTCATGGAGATATAAAGGTTTCTTTATAAAGGTCGAAATGGTTTTGTAAGTTTTTTGTTTATAACACGCGGGATTTTCAACCCAATGCAATGCCATTTACAGAAAACTTGACAAACTACAGTACAGACAATACCCTGCAATCAGAATTGAAAAATATTAAATATTTGATGAAATATGAGTATTTTTACTAAATAATGGTTAACTACGCATGCGCATATGTTACCAAATTATCTTTTGCATAATTTATTAGCCAAATGTATAGAGCTACTTTTATAAAAAGCCCAAGCAAATATCGTGAAAATTGAGAAAGATATCGCCGATAGAATGAGTTGAATTTCAGTTGCTCTCAAATATAAACAAAACGATAAGGGGCTTTCTCCAAACTTTTATTTTTGGATCGGACACCAGTATAAATTTCTTCTTCTTATGCTGATATGTCAATATGAAGTCAATATTTTTTCATGTCAGCGTAAAGATAAGAAGTTGATACTGGTGTCCGATCCAAAAATAAAAATTTGGAGAACACCCCTTTCGTTTCTGAAATTCAACTCCATTCTATTGACGACATCTTTCTGAATTTTCAAGATATTTGCTTGGGCTTTTTATAAGAGTAGCTCTATACATTTGGCTAATAAATTATGCAAAAGACAATTTGGTAACGCATGCGCATTTAAACATTATTTAGTAAAAATGCTCATATTTCATCAAATATTTAATATTTTTCTATTCTGATTGCAGAGTGTTGTCTGTACTGTAGTTTATCAAGTTACCTGAAAATGGCATTGCATTGGGTTGAAAATCCTGCGTTTTATAAACAAAAAAACTTACAAAAACATTTCGACCTTTTTAAAGAAACCTTTATATCTCCATGAATATACGTGCTATTCTCATACAAATGAACACAGAAAAGTAAAGCAAGCCTCTTAAGCATATGCTACAGCTACAATGCATTTCAAGCATTATTTTTTACAGAGTGATTCCAAACATTATTTTTTTGGCTCACTACTTTGCTGGTCCCCTATTTGCCTTCGGGAGAAAACTTCGCTGAAATATATGTGTAACATCCTTTTTACACCCCTGAAAGTTCAGGATAATTCGTCAAGTATTTTTCTAGATATTCGACAAAACGTCTAAAATCGAAAGTGTCCAATTACTTTCTTCCAATCAGTGTATATAGAATATAGGGTAACAGGACGGAAGAAAAACAAAGAAATAGAATTGGGGGAGAGTCAATTGACCTTTATCACCTGCATTATGATTGGTTGCCACTAAACGTCACTGATTTTTTTACAAAATGCAAATGGCGGATACTGGACGTGTTAACGGCATTTGTTGACTGTATCGTAAGTGAAAGTTTTAATTATTGTTGTTCAAATTTTTGTTGCTATGGTTAAATATTGTTGTTCCCAATTGTCAGAGTGAAGAGAAAAAAATAAACATCATTAGAAAATAATTTTATAGGTAATTTGGAAATTACTATGAAATTAAAATTATGAAAGGTTATCCGTAAGCATTTAAATCATTATATTTTCCAAATTTACGGTTAATAATCTATTATTAATACTAATATCATCAGTATTGAATTATTAAAGATAATAATAAAAATCTTTAAAATAATAAAAACCTATGGAAAATGTAAAAAAAAAAAAAAAAATGAATTTTACTCAAATCACAAGTGCCTACAACACGACCAAGGGACGCCATTTTTTATGTGGTCACGTGGGTAGTCAAGGATACGAAGGCTAAGAAGAGGTGTGAAAACGAGAGGTTATGATAAAGGTCAATTAGAAGAAGGAGAAAAGCCTAAAGATAGCAAAGGTGAAAAACAGTATAAAAAAGTAACAGTTAAAAAGTACGCAAGCGACAGGGAAAGGATCAAAGGGAGGGGTACCCAAAGAGAAAGGGGTAAAGGAACTGACATCAGAGTGTGAAATGGAGCAGGGGAAGCTGTAGTGGATGTTAGGAGGAGATAGAAGAGCCAGTGGCATAGAGAGGTAGTGAGGGTGAGGGGGTGCAGAGGGAAATGGAAATAGCAAGTTGGACTAGTTGTAAATTTAGAGCAAAAAGAAAAAAAAAATATACAAAAAACTGACTATAAATTAAAATAGTTCACTGACTATATAGTTAAAATAGGGGACAGTGGAAAATGGCTAATGATAAAGTACATAAAGTACGTGTAGAAACGCGTATACAGATAAAAACCAGCACGTTTGAATCAAAACAATGATAATAATAATAAATAAATAAATAAATAAATAAATAAATAAATAAATAAATAAAT
>JAHWFO010076724.1:361858-376858 GCA_023313115.1 Rhysida immarginata | reverse complement strand
AAATCTGAGATCGGATTGATTTCTCAGTTGCTCAAGCAAGGAGATAGAAAGATCATTGTGGTCTGGAAAGCGACGAGACAAGAAGCGTCGGAAGGTGCGCTGAACATTCTCAAGTCTTTTAAGGTGAGATGCAGCACATCCATTCCAAATTATGCAGCAATACATTAATAGTGGCAAGACAAGACTCTTATAAAGATGAAGGAATATAGCCAGAGATTTGAAGAAGCAGCAGTTGTGCAGAATGAAACCCAGAGAGCAATAGGAATGCTTGCAGAGATTGTCAATGTGCTGAGTGAAAAGCAACAGAGAATCCAATATAACACTTAGGTCACACATACGATCACGGCAAGCAAGTGGCACATTGTTGAGAAAATAACACAAGTTCAAGGGGTTAGTTTTGTTCGTGAATGTCATAAAGAATGTCTTTTCAGTGTTAACAAATAGATAATTGTTGTTGCACCAGGTTAAGAGCAGATTTAGGGCATGCTGTAGCCGCTGTATATCTTCAAGGGATGAGACCGTAGTGAAAACTTTGAGGTCATCAGCATAGAAAAGAACTTCCACATCTGAGAGGAGAGAAGGGAGATCAGAAACAAAGATGGAAAACAGAATTGGACCCAGGACAGATCCTTGAGGCACCCCAGCTCTAGGGTAATAGAGAGAGGAGCGGCAGCCATTGAAATTAACAACCGATCAGCGATTGTTTAAGTAGCTATCGAGTAGATAAAGCTTGTTTCCATACATGAGTTTTTAACTGCGTCTCTGCGTCTAGACGCATAAATTGGTGCGTCTTGACGCACTTGTCATGGAGACAGATATCTGCGTCTCCGAATCTTGGTTGATGTGCGTCTGGAGTTCATGCGTCTGGACGCAGAAAAGTGAAGTAGATAGGCTTTCTACTTTTTGATTCACTTGTAAATGCGTCTCAAATCTTTCTAGATCACATGATTGTTCTGCGCAAGCGCACTTGCTTTGTTAACCTTCCAGCGGGCGCGCCCTCTAAACGAACGCGAAAGGTCGCGTGTATTTCCTAGATACGCTATTGCAAAATATAAATTTTCAAGAGTGTACCTTTTAAAATAATGTTGTAATCAGTTATTTTATTTAAAATGAAATGAAAACAATGTAAACATAAAAGACAATAACTATATAAAATGACCAAAGAATTACCGAAATGACGTGAAAATAAAATAAATGAAATTGCCAATATTTCCACTGTACTATTTACATTTGTGTAAAGATGAATTAAAAGTGTAAAGATATGTTGGAAAAAAAAAATGAATTGAAATTTAGATATAAAAAGATTTTTATTAGAACCCAGTACCGATGTTTTCTTTTATTTAGGTTTGCATGTACAAATAATGCTGTACATGCAACGGTAAGAAAGCAGAGGAATCCTTCCATCAATTCCTTTTCTTCATTTGATGGAATCTATGCTCGGACACCAGAAATTAATAATGATATTTTAAGAAATCCGAAAAACACCAAGGTGGTGGCATGATGGTTAGAGAGAAGCTTCTCCCTCTAACGAGAAAAATTGCAAAACAAACTCATGACGCATGCGCAGTTGAACTTTCTGCGTAGACTTCATGCATGCATGGAAACTGATACTTGCGTTCGAATTAAATGCGTCAAGAGCTGTTGCAATGTGCGTCTAGGTGCGTCCAGATGCACATTTGCTTTCTGCGTCGAGATGCAGTTATAAATGCGTCAAAAATGCGTGCATGGAAACTTAGCTTTAGAGTCGAAGCAACAAAGCCGGTACAGGAAAGTTTGTGAAGTAGACATGCATGATTGACTGAGTCAAAAGCTTTTCTGAAATCGGTACATATTGCATCAACTTGTTCACGGTGATCGATACTAGTGAATACATAGTCGGTGAAACTGACTAAGTTGGTTTCAACAGTTCGGTTAGGGTAAAAGCCATGTTGCTGTTGAGGTATGGAGGAAGCAACGGTGAGCTAGTATGTGCCTGTGAAGAAAAGTATCAAATACCTTGGCGAGAGTTGGAAGAATGGATATGGGTCGATAGTTGTTGATAGCTGAGGTAGGTCCATTCTTGTGAACGGGAATCACAATGCTAGTTTTCCAGATGTCAGGATAAATTCCTTGATTTAGACAAAGGGAAAAGATATGCTGAAGGGGTGACAAAAGAGCAGTAGATAATCCCTTGAGCACAAGCGCAGGAATGCCAGTGGATGTTGAGCGACTTTTGGCGCTCAATCGCCTTATGGAATGGAGTATATCAAGCTCATTAATAGATGTTAGATGAAAGGTCCCAAGAGGTAAAGGCATGAAAGTGGCATCGAATTCACTATGGATGACTGTAGAGTCAAGAGTGTGACTGTTGCAATTCTTGCTAATGAAGAGAGCAAAGGAATTTGCAATATCATTAGCATCAGACAGTACAGCACCATCCAGGTTTATGAAAGTTATTGTAGGCGCACTGGTTCTTTTGGATTTAGCATAATTCCAGAATGCCTTCGGCTGTGCCCGAAAATTTAGCTAAAGATGTTGAATGTAAGCACTGATGTCAAGTTTCTGTCTGCTTTTGCAATCACGACACACTTCAGCAAATTCAGCATAATTATTACCATTACGTTTATAATTGCGGTGCAATGCATTTTTATGCTTAATTAAGGAGATGAGTTCAGGAGAGTACCATGCAGGGAAACAAGCTTTAGAGTTATGTCTTCTCCTACCAGTAGGTATGTGTTTGCGAAGGAAGGAAACCATACGAGAGTGAAAGAGCGAAGCTGCTTCATTTGCATCAGTGACATTTAAGATATCAATCCAACTGGTATTGGCCTCATCATGGTAAAGGTTAACATAGTTGACACAACGCAGTTTCCAAAATTCATAGTTACTGGGAGAAGATAATTATTTAGATGGTTGGAGGAAGATAGTAAAATCAAGAGCAGGATGATCTTCAGGAACAAGGGGAAAGGAGCACTTATCTACAGTACAATGAATGTTGGTGAGAATTAAGTCAAGAGTTGAGTCAGTACAATTCTTGATTGTGTTCAGCTGCTTAAAATTATAGAGGGACATCAGATCACTAAGCAGTGAGCATTTCAATACGGAGTAGTATTCTTTTCCACTCTCAGGAGCAATAAAGTCTCCAGTAAGAAGTATAGGACAGCCGGAAGAGAGGAGAAATTCTTGAAAAATTCAAAGATGTCATGAAAAATATGTACAGGTAGTCCATCTAGAAGATAGATACAACCGACGATAGGATTTTTAGAGTTTCTACAACAGACTTTCAGCCATGAATTCTCAATATGAGGAAGAGTAATATCAACAGATCTATGATTCAAGCTGGAGGAGATTGCAATAGTAGATCCACCACTAAAAGCCCCTCT
Source organism: Rhysida immarginata (assembly GCA_023313115.1). Lineage (NCBI taxonomy): Eukaryota > Metazoa > Arthropoda > Chilopoda > Scolopendromorpha > Scolopendridae > Rhysida > Rhysida immarginata. The sequence goes on along the minus strand of JAHWFO010076724.1, from coordinate 373,496 downwards.
TGACACACTATGATCATATCTGCACACTATGTAGCGAGTGTCAAAGAGAGCCAATGAAGAAATATTGTCAAGTAACCAGGTTTCAGTGAGACAGATATCATAGTTACTGGGCAAAACATTTTGATAAAAGATTTGCTGTTTGGTCCTTACATGGCAGTTTTGGTAGTATAACGTTAAATCCATAATCATCATCATAATAATAATAATAATAATCATATTATCAAAGATTCGACTGACAGGCTTGCAGGAAATGCCATAATGCAGAGGAAACCACCAACACATCATATCCCATTGCAAAATATTCACGCAGACAGATTATTTACACACACATAACCAGGTAGCCAACATCATAAATCAACATCTAGCTAAGATACACAAGCTAAGGGACATTCACATTCCATACTCTAAATATATCCCCGACACTGTCTTAGAGAACACCACACATAAACTATATTTTGACAGAGCTATAATCACTGACAAAACTATCCCTCATAACAGACCAGACATTACACTAGTAGATAAGCAAAACAAAGTAAATTACATAATTGATATCTCCATCCCCAACACACACAATTTACAAAAGACATACACTGACAAAATCACTAAATATACGGATCTTGCACATGAAATAAAACGCCTTTGGGGAGTTAACAAAGTACACATTGTTCCTATCGTTCTTTCTGCCACTGGGGTTATTGCACACTTGCTACACATAAGCCTGTCAACACTAAATTTAAACCCACATTTATACAAAACCTTACAGAAAGCCACAATTCTAAACACCTGTCACATAGTAAGGAAATTCCTACATCCAAACACCAATACTCCCACAAGTGCGCAACTTTCCCTCCCTTGCATTTGAGTGCCTTGGGCTTGGCCGTCTTTTGGGTCTGCCTCCGGGATTGGCTTCCCCAAACAACAATAATAATAATAATAATAATAGTAATAATAATGTAACAACAACGGGGGGAATCTCACCAGATACAACGGAGGGAAAAAGCCCCGTGTTGTCCCCATCAGGCCGAAGCCGAACATAGGGTTGATGAAAAGACATATAAAATATCTAAGAAAAAGAACAAAACAACTAAATAAGACAAAACCAAGACAAACAGGACGATAAGATTAGATTAGATTACAGACACAGAAATAAAGTAAATAACAAATATGGCTTAATAAGAATAAAAGAAAAGAGATAAATTCGACATCAAAAGACAATACCCTTCAGAAAAGAAGAAAAAACAAAATAACCATAAATAAGCTCAGCTAAATAAGCCTAAAAAAGATAATGGCGTATCAGAATAAGAATAACTAACTAAATTAAAACAAGTGGTAAAAACAATTATAATTACGAAACTAAAAGGCAGGAAGAAAACCTGCTGTTGTCAACAGAATATGTCAATTAAATACAAATTATTATTAAATAGGTAAACTAATTTAAAAGCAGGATCAAGAGTAGTAACCGTGGTCCTGGAAGTTCCAAGGAACCGCAAAACATGATGATTTCTATTGTTAATCAAAGCTCGAAAGTTCTAGAGTATAGGGTGAGATAAGCTGCCCAAGAATAAGCTTTCTCAGAGTATTAAGCAATGTCTTGTTGATTGCTTGCGAAAGATCAAATATGGGCGCCAGTGTGGTTATATCAGAAAAACGAAAAGTACAAGCGATAAATAAACCAAAATTACGAAGCCTGATTCTCAGATACTCTAATAACTGGGTATTCCCGAAAAACCAAATCCAGACAGCGTATAAGATTTTCGGTAAGATAATCATTTTAAATAGGAAGATAAAAGTCTTGATCTTAGTAAAAAAGTTCGTCAAACGCTTTAAGATACCTAAACGTTTACTGGTTTCAGAGAGCACATATTCCAGATGGTCAGAAAAAATTAACCTCGAATTGAATATAACGCCCAAGTCTTTACTTTATTCTTGGGATTGGCTGCCGAACTTGATCAGAGTTTGGCTTCCCAAACAATAATAATAATAATAATAATAATAATAATAATAATAATAATAATAACCCTCATATGATCCTACGTCCGTGTCATGCGAGGGGGGGCTACCTCTTAGGGAGATGGCCCTGGTTAACAGGTCTGATCTACTCTACCCTTACATTAATTTGAGGGTCCAGATGACCCAATAAGGCTGATGAGCTGATTACCTCGGCCAAGGGCCTGCTGATGATGGAGATGGCTAACAGGACCACCCATTTACTGGTGGTCACAATGATTAGTGCTAGTGAGTTACCTGATACCGGCTCAGACGTCACCCAGGTTACTAAGGTCTGCACTCGTGGGTTAGGCAGAGACTCACGTTCGAAAAATATGCCACAATCTCCCAGGGCCACTGGTGGCGAAAGCAGCACCAACCACTGTTCGGCTACTGCAATGCCACAACCTGTCCCTAGTATTTCAAGAGCTTCTTTGCCCTCGACCACTAAAGCAGGCAAGCCACGCCAACGCATGAAATGGACCAATGACATAAACCATTTTATCATGCGAGCCTACTACGCAGTCACAAAATTGGAAAGTGACACTACAGCTTACAGACAACGCTTATATAACACTTTCAAAGAGACGTATTCTCACATCACAGTCACTGAACAACGCATTGCAGATCTGCATCACACAATTGTTATGAACAATTTAATACCTGTACCCACGCTACAGAAAATAAAGCAAGAAGTTGCACAACAGCTATAAGAACACGAGCCATCTACACAAACCGACACTCAACACACAGATTCAAACACTAACATTGACATCACTAATGAACTTGTAGAACACACTCTCAACAATGAACTTCACCATGATATTCATCCACAACACAACATGGATACCAAACTTATTGAAACATTAAATAGCACCCTACAAAGATACCTTACAGTTTACATGGGTACAGATACCACACAAAGCCAGGTATACATAAAATAAACAAACAGCAAAACAGGGGAAATTTTATTTTACATGAAAACATATCTTACCACAGTACATTAAAGAAAATCTATCTTTAGAATACATACACCTACTTATTTACACTGGGGCTCTTACAGTTATATCCACACTGGGTAGGAAACCAATCCATAAACACACACAAAAATTATACACCCAACAGAAATCTAAATGGCAAAAGCGGATTGAGTCTGAGATTGACGAAATCCGCAAGCCGTTAGGAGACTTACACAGTATACTAAAAACAACACTTCATCAAAGCAGAACAAACGCCTCAGACAGTTATTTAAGAAGATTAAAACACACACCAGACATGAGCAGCACAATCAACACATTACTGAATATATGGACACATTAAAACAAAAGTTAGCTCCAAAAATACAACGCCTGAAGAGAAACAAAACATGCACTCAGTGCAAACAGCAGAACAAGTTATTTGCAAACAATGAGAAGAAATTCTATAAGCAGTTAAACAAAGATTATACACAGACACAAAACACTGGTCTGCCAACACAAACAGCACTCTAACATTATTGGTCGTCTCTTTGGTCTGTCTCAGTTGAACATAATAGGGAAGCTAGCTGGATCAGGGAAGAGGAGCAATTAGCGTCCACACTATCAAACATGCCTTATACTAACATAACAGCAGATGAACTCTCACAAGTCATTAAACGTACTCACAATTGGAAGGCTCCAGGTGTAGATAGGATTCAGAACTTCTGGTATAAGCGCTTCACTTGTTTGCATCTGGCCCTTGCAAAACAGATCTCCAACACTTTGCAAACACCACAGACATTGCCACATTTCCTCACAGAAGGAAAAACATACATGGTACCAAAGTCACATAACACTACAGATCCCACACAATATAGACCTATCACGTGCCTGCCTACACTTTATAAAATAATAACTGCCTGTATCGCAAACAAGATTTATACACACATAGACACAAACAATATTCTCACTGAGCAACAAAAGGGATGCCATAGAAATCACATGGGTTGTAAGGAGCAACTCCTGATAGACAGTGTGGTCATATGGCAAACTCACAATAAACATCGATACCTCCAAGCAGCCTACATTGATTACAAAAAGGCCTTTGACAGTGTCCCACACTCATGGCTTTTATATACATTACGATTATATAAAATAAACACTACACTTATCATATTTTTAGAAAATACAATGGTGCATTGGAGAACTACACAACACCTCACACTCAACAGTGAAACCATCACGACTGACAAAATACAGATTAACTGGGGCATCTTCCAGGTTGACTCATTGAGCCCGCTCTGGTTTTGTCTTGCATTAAATGCACTTTCAAACAGACTGAACAGTACAACTTACGGCTACACGATTAAACACAATAACAGCTACCACTAAACGCTTTCACACTTACTCTACATTGACAACATGAAAATCTATGTCTCCACACAAACAGAACTGCACCAGTTACTTGAAATTACATGAACTTTTTCAAAAGACATACACATGCAATTTGGATTGGATAAATGCAAAACCATTCACATTGAAAATGGAGTGTTCAGGGAAGGGGGCTTCACATAAGAAGAACCAGATCACATTGTTGCTATGGAAAATGACGAATTTTATAAATATCTAGGATTTAAACACGCCAAGCTTCTGGAGCACAAATACATAAAAAATACACTCACTAAACGATATCTTCATATGCTAGAGGCAATACTTAAAACACATTTAAATTCCAGAAATTTAATCAAGGCTATCAATACTTATGCCACGCCAATACTCTCCTACACATTTGTTGTCATACAGTGGTCACACACAGATCTTGAGGGACTTAAACTGCTTACAAACACAGAAAGCACCATCCACACGCAGCTGCTGTTAGACTCACCCTGCCTCGTTCAGACGGAGGCAGAGGTCTTATTGATATTATAGATCTACAACAGAAAATGGCTCAGTCATTCAGAGAATTCTTTTAATCTAAACAATACACATCCCCATTACACAAAGCAGTCTGCATGGCTGATACAAAATACACACCTGTAAATCTGAACAGAGTGGAGAACACCCATAACAATCCTACAACATGCAATAAACTTCAATCATGGCTCGGAAAGCAACTCCACGGTAGACATCCTTCTGACCTCAACCAGCCGCACGTCGACAAAAAGGCGTCGAACTTTTGGTTGAGTGAAGGGAGTATCTTTGGGGAAAATAAAGGAACCATGATTGCCAAACAAAACCAGGTTATTAACACTAAAAGCTACAGAAGGCATATTATCAAAGATTCAACTGATGGGTCTTGTAGGAAATGCTATATTGCAGAGGAAACCATCCAACACATCATATCCAGTTGCAAAATACTCACGCAGACAGATTATTTACACAGACATAACCAGGTAGCCAACATCATCCATCAACATCTAGCTAAGATACACAAGCTAAGGGACATTCACACTCCATAATATAAATATATCCCAGACACCGTCTCAGAGAACACCACACTTAAATTATATTTTGACAGAGATATAATCACGGACAAAGTTATCCCTCATAACAGACCAGACATTACACTAGTAGATAAACAAAACAAAGTGACTTACATAACTGATATCTCAATCCCCAACACAAACAATTTACAAAAGACATACAATGACAAAATCACTATATATACTGATCTTGCACACGAAATAAAACGCCTTTGGGGAGTTAACAGAGTACACATTTTTCCTGTCGTTCTTTCTGCCACTGGGGTTATTCCACACTCGCTACACAAAAGCCTGTCAACACTAAATTTAAACCCACACTTAAACAAAACCTTACAGAAAGCAACAATTCTAAACACCTGTTGCATAGTAAGGAAATTCCTACACCCAAACATCAGTACTCCCACGAGTGTGTAACTTTCCCTCCCTTGTATTTGAGTCCCTTGGGCTTGGCCCTCACTTGGGTCCGGCTCTGGGATTGACTTCCGGACTTGATCAGAGTTTGGCTTCCCCAAACAATAATAATAATAATAATAATGGATTTCAAGTGGTAAATAATTTCTATGACCATCAAACAGAAAAAGTTATTGAAAACGAACGTGCTAAAATATTATGGGACTTCCGTATCCAAACTGATCAGCATTTGAAACACAATACACCAGACATAACAGTCATCGAACAGCATAAAACCTGGTTCATAGTCGTTGCCATACCAGCTGATCAAAATATTGAGGACAAAGAAATGGAAAAAAATCAATAAATATAGATCTGAGATTGAAATCAACAGATTGTAGCAAAAACCAGGGAAAGTTATCCCAATTGTTATTGGAGCCCAGGGATCCATCACAAAGAACTTAAAAAAACTACATAAAATTACTTAATATCAGTGAAATATCAACTGCTGACCTGCAGAAAACCGCTTTGTTGGAAACATCGTATATTCTGCGATGATATTTGGATGATTCTTAGGCTCCTGGATGGAACTTGAATCATTCAGAATTTCCAGACAACATAGGTAACTTTAATTGTGTTGACTGTGTATACTTTGATGTTTATAATAATAATAATTCAATTCAATTCAATTCAATTTTATTGCCGTTCAAACAGCACCAATGTGCCAAGACAGAACAGTGAGAGGTACACAAAACAAAAGATTAATAAATCTTGCAAATTGCCAAAAGGGTAATAAAGAGATAAGTAACACTAACAAACAGAGCAATATAATTTGACTGAAAATAAAATGTACAATTGATTACAAATTGATTTAAAATAAGAAGTTAAATAATAAAAAAAAAAATTGTAAAACAATGCAGTGTTATGCAGAAAATACAGACGGCATAGCAAAATAAAATAAATTAAAAAGGTAGAAGGTAAAATATGACTAAATACATGTACAAATAACAAAAGAAATGGAAATGCCAAACATTGAAAAGTAATTACAAAATAAAATTAGAATAAAACTTAAGATCTTTACATTATTTAAGGAAATAATTAAGTAATTAAAAAATATCAAAATCAGAATGGTACAGATTGTATTCATATTGGATCCTGTAGATCGTTGACCGTTGAGCATGGGCATGTTTATAAAGTGGCGGTTTGAAAAGTGCAGCAGATTACCTATTTCGGCAAATAGGAGCATAGAAATGGAGACCTTGTACAAAGTCTGTGTTAATGGATCCTTTGATGATCTTCCGTAGAAAGGTCAAATCTCTTTGGAGTCGGATGTCACGTAATGGTGTAAGGTGGTTGTCGTAATTAGGGAACTTTCGTTTGAGATACTGGAGGAAGATAGATTGCACTCTATCGAGAACAACATCTTGCTCCTTCGTGCAACCATTCCAGACCTCACTACAGTACATAAGCTGCGGGAGTACAATACTTTTATAAAGTAACAGAAAAGTTTGCGGAGAAGAAAAAGTATGTCCGTGACGCATAATTGCCCCTGCACAACGCAGAGCTTTAGTGCGTACATGGTTTATCTGCGGATTAAAAGTGAGCTTATCGTCAAGAATGACTCCAAGATCACGCATTTGATTGACAGTCTTAATAGTAGCATTGGTGACAGTATAAGCATTGTAAATGGGATTCGTTTTATTGGTAAAGGCAACGTGCACACATTTTAAGCCATTAATGCTAAGCCCATTCTCCTGACACCAAGCTTCCAATCGATTAATGTCGCATTGAAGACGCAAAACATCCTGAGGGCAAGTGATGATACAAAAGAGCTTAGTGTCATCAGCATACATAAGAATACCCGAATCCAAAATATGATTAGGAAGGTCAGAGGTATAAACATTGAAGAGAAGAGGACCGAGAACGGAGCCTTGAGGGACACCGGAGGTCGGATAAAAGGGACGTGAACAGTGACCGTTGATGCGAACCACATTGTGTCTGTTGGAAATGTAGGAATTCAGGAGTGCCAGAAAATTGTCTTTGACACCAAGGAGTTTCAGTTTATGAGATAAACGATCATGTTGGACGGTGTCAAAAGCTTTGGAAAGGTCAAAGTAAATGGCGTCAGTCTGGCTCTGCTGCTCGTAGGAGCTCATGAGCACCTCTGTGAAGCTAACCAGATTGGTAACCACGGACCTCCCAGGAAGAAATCCATGTTGGCAGGCAGGAAGAGAGGGCAAAATTTGCTGAAGTAGATATTTATAAAGAATGCGATCAAAAATTTTTGCCATGACGGGAAGAAGAGAGATTGGACGATAGTTGTTGGGTAATGTAGCAAGTCCAGATTTGTAGATAGGAACAATGATCGTGCTCTTACAAATGGAAGGATAGTGGCCATTTTGTATACAAAGATTGAAAATATGTTGAAGTGGGGCCACAAGGTGAGGGGCAAGGCCTTTATAAATGAAAGAGGGAATGTCGGTAGTAGAGGAGGATCGCTTGGATCTGAGTCTACGAATACTCCAGAGAACATCCTCAGCTGAGATAGTCACAGTAGAGAGAGAATTGCGAATAATGGGCTCGTCAATATTAGGGTTAACATTTCCACGGAGGGTGAGATGACCCGAATTATTGTAAGGTTTTGAAACATTCGCTAAATGGGTGGCAAATATATCGCAAATCTCACTCGCATCAGTGGAGTCGTAGCCACTAGCATCAGTCATGCCAACAGGAGGATGTTGATGAGATTTCCTGGTGCTATTGATGTAAGACCAGAAAGAGGATGGCTGAGAACGAAGATTATGTTCAAGCGTCTGAACATAGTGCTGATGATCCTTTCGTTGTTGACACTTGGCATGACGTCGGGCACTAGCGTAAAGTTCGTAATCATTGGGATTTCCAGATTTCCAGTAGATTTTGTGCAAAGCGTTATTGCGCCTGATAAGACTGATTAAGTTGGAGGAAAACCACTTCGGGAATTTAAGCTTAGAGCGGGAACTATGTTTTGTTTTCATGGGGATGTGCCGTCTAATAATAATAATAATAATAATAATAAATAATAATAATAATTTAAACTCCCTTACGAAAAGAGGCTATGGCAACAAAGTCACCTTCTATCAGTAGTGACATCATCCACTCAAGCATTTGCCGAGAGAAAGAGAGACCGACCGAAGCGTTGCTAGAGTGGGACTATCTGTATTATTAATATTTAAAATAATAATAATAATAATAATAATAATAATAATAATAATAATAATGTAACAACAACAGCAGGGCACAGACCACCGGATAAACCAGAGGGTGAAACCCTATGTTGTCCCCCAACAGGCCGAAGCCCAAAACGGGGTTAATGAAAACATATAAAGTGAACAAAAAGAGAAAAGTGATACACATAAATTAACGCAAAAGAAACTCAGACAAAAAGAGATAAGTTAAGTCGGGGAAGAGCAAGAGTAAAATATAAGAATAATAAAGTATCAATGATAGTAATGAAAAACAGTGCCAACAACGAAGGATAAAGGTCAATCAGATAATCTGAGTGGTCAAACCCCGAGTTGACGAAGTTATAACCAACAAGCAATAATTGACTGTTAACAGGTCTGAACCAAAGGCGGGTGAGATGAGAAACATAGAAATTTAAATAAATAAAGGGAAATGCATGTCCCTTAATGTCACTAGATCAAAATTATTAAAGTTATTTAAATAGTTGTTAACAAGCCTTGTTACTGGATTCAGATTTGATATGTTAGTCCTCCATTTCAGAGGAGGTTTGATAACGAATCCTCGCCGTGTTTTGGTTAAACTCTGGAAATTAAAATCTTTAACTAGAAAAGGGACACGTAAGTTATCATGAAAAATACTGAGCAATGTATTAAAAAGATACCTACTGACTAAAAAGTGAATATTGAACGCATTCTTAAATAAGTGAAAATGATCTGAACAGTTAAAATTTCTAGATAAAAAGTTCTTAAAACTGATAAGTTTGCGCTGGATTAAGGAAATAGCTTGCAGATTGCCATCATACCAGATCCAAGCACAATAAACAAGCTTAGAGATGACAAATGTTTTGAATAATAAAAACAGTGTTCTGATATCAGTAAAAAAATGAATAGTACGCTTAATTAAGTCTAAGCGGCGCGAGATATCCAAATGTATCTGTTCAATATGATTAAGGAAAGAACAGCTATCAGTGAGAATAACCCCCAGATCCTTAATGCTAGTAACTCTAGATAATTGTTTTCCAGCTATGTCATAGTCAAACAGAAACGGGGATGTCTTACGATGAAAAGAAATAACAAACGATTTTTGAGCATTGAGATCAAGCCCATTATTGACCGACCATGACGAAACCGCCGACAAAGATTCTTGCAAAATCGAGCAAGCAATCCAATCTTCGACAACAGAAAATAATTTAATATCGTCTGCATACAAAAGAATATGAGTTGGAGAATGTTCGAGTACATACGAAAGGTCTGCTATAAAGATATTAAAAAGTAGCGGGCCCAAGGGAGAACCCTGCGGGATGCCACTCATAATAGGATAAGCTGGGCTTAAAGGACTTTGGAATCTAATTCTGAACTTTCTCCCCAACAACATAAGAGTTAAACCAGGAGATTGCTGTAGCTGAAAGGCCTACGTACTTCAGCTTATCAAGCAGTAGTTGAATATTAACTCGATCAAATGCCTTGGAGAAGTCCAGAAATAAGGCGTCAACCTGCTTCCTATTATCAACATGTAAAGTGAGATAATGCATGAAAGTCGCTAAGTTGGATTGCGTGGATCTCTTTGGTCTGAAGCCGTGCTGTGTAGAAGCAAGAAAGGGTTCAACATGAAGAGATAGTTGATCTGCAACAAGGGTTTCCAAGAGTTTTGCAGGAAACAGCAACAACGTAATAGGCCTATACATCTTTTTAGCTTTGACACTTGATTTCTTGGGTATAGGATGAATAAGAACTTGTTTCCAGGCGTCCGGATAACATCCCGAGCTCAATGGACATTAAACAGATGAAGCAATGGTGAAATAATTGCTGTAAGACAACCTTTAAAAACATAATCTGGGATGTTTGATAGAATACAGGCCTTTGAAGCAGACACTTTACGCGAACGATCAACCACTTGCTGTGCAGAAAACGGTTGGAAAGTGAAATTGTTATTAATCTCACTCCAACAATCGTTGATAATAATAATAATAATAATAATAATAATAATAATAATATTAATAATAATAATAATAATACCATAATTTCATGCGGATAGTCCGCGGATTATTTATATATTTTTTCATCTGAAAATGACTGCGGATTATCCGAGGGGCGGATTATCTGGGGGAAAAAATTTCCAAATTGCAATAAATGGCAAACGTATAAAGTAACGTCCCCAAGATGGCAGTGGCCACGAGTAACAGAATTAGATGAGAAGTTTACGAAGTAATATATTTCACAAATTTGCCCATTTATTTCACAAAAAAACAATTGCCTGGATGTATGCTTTGGATTAGCAGCTTTTTTATAGCATTACCGTTTGTTTGATTCTATTTATATAAAGACAAAACTTAAGCCTAAGATATTCAAATTGCCAATAATGCAGTGATGGGAAATGTCAACGAACTGTTTGAGTCTGAACCAACCATTATACAGGGTGAATACAAAAGTCTGAACCCCCCTCTTATTTTTTGAACCGAAGCAGATATGTCAATTTGGATGAATCCAATGAATAGGAAGTTGTGGGTGCCCTATCCCATGGTGCACTTTTCATCATCCCAAATATGCAAATTAGGACACATTCAAAATTTATATCAAAAACCGTAAGGGATAGAGAAAAAAA
>JAHWFO010076724.1:302609-356858 GCA_023313115.1 Rhysida immarginata | reverse complement strand
CGATACCATACTTCCGGGAAATATTCTTCAGCGGTGGCTAGTCTTGCTTCAAACTTCCTGATAAATATTTCGGACAAAATGGGGCTCAAGCAACTTCCCATAGGGGTTCCCGATGACATGTGGAAAAATTCCCCATTGAATTGGAAAAAATTATTGTTGACACATAAGTTGCACAGGGATATGATGTCGTCTATTACCTCCTTTCCTAACTTGTTATCCGCCAGTATAGTTTTGAGGAAATCCAAAGTTTCAGGTATAGGGAGGTTGGGAAAAAGGGACGTGACATCAAAAGAGACTAAAAGGCAATCTTCCGATAACGTTACGTCTTTCAATTTGTTCACTAATTGTACGCTGTTCTTCAAAGATAAGTCTAGTTCGTCGATATTCAACTTAGACAAACAATTGGCTAAAAATTTACCCAGTTCATATGTGGGAGCAGAAATATTGGACACAATAGGACGGAACTGGTTCCCCGTTTTGTGGATCTTAGGTAGTGCGTATAGCTTAGGTAACACCGGGTTCGGAATCGATAGTCTTGAGGTCAAAGTAGGGTTAATGAAGTGCTTGCAACTTTTCAAAGCCTTCTTTACAGTCCTGTTCAATTTTGGTAGGGGTCCTTAATAATTTTAGTGTAAGGGCCCTCCTCCAGAAGTTTGTTAACACTAGTGAAATAATCAGCTTTGCTTAAAACCACGATCGAATTACCTTTATCCGATTTTAGAAAAAAGCAGTCCTTATCTTTGAGGGCCGATATGGTGGAACGAGTCTTCTTATCGTTGCAGTCATTCGTCGAGTTCTTCACTAGTTGTTGAGCGCACGCATTCCTGATAAATTGTTTCTTGTTACTGGGAAGAAACCTGATGCCACTTTCAATATCGTAAACTATATTATCTAGGTCGTCCCGACCTTTGCAGACGGAAAATTTCAATCCTTTAGAGAGTAGATCTAATTCTTCATCTTCCAGAGGTAAGTCAGTTTTGTTGATCACAGTAGCCCATTGCGTAATCGCCAAATTGTTCTGGTTTAGGTGTCTCTTCTGATGAGTTATGATGGCTTGTAACTTTTTATCCAATTTGTTGTTTTTTACCTCGTATAAATGTTGATTAATCGAAGTGGTATATCCGGAGAATTCGTCCCAAAGATCTTGGGGCAAATTATTGCTGATTAGCAGATGTAGGTTGTATAACCGTAGCTCCGTAGTGGCAAGAGTCTTGAAAAGCCTCGCGATTTCTAAATCCAACCTCTTGCATCTTGCGAAGAATAAAGCCTTCTTATCGAAATACGATAAGATCTTGAATCTTATACAAAGAACGAAATTAGGAAAAACTTGGAAACGTTTGCACTTAATTAAAAAAGAAAGGTCAGCTTTGATAAGTCTGACTTTTAGGTTCAAAGAAACGAACTTACCAAAAATGCTTGGTGGGAAAGCCTGAGAGGCGAGAGATGAAAAACGTTTAATAACTGTGGAAAGCGACATAATAACACGGAAAACCTCTTGTCCACAAAAGGTTTTCCGTGTTATTATGTCGCTTTCCACAGTTATTAAACGTTTTTCAATTAGACAATAGGTTAGTACAGAAAGCAATTGTAAAGTTTAGTTGTCAATTGGAACCATTGCAAACACAGCATGCAGACGTACTCAAATGAAGAATTGGCTGAACATGCATTTCGTGTATGGAGCAGCCAATGGGAATGGGATAGCTGCAGTTAGGCTGTACCAGGAAAGATACCCCACCAGACATGTGCCTCACTATCAGACATTCACGAATCTGCATTGGCGACTTTGTGAAACAGGAACTTTCTCCAGGAACATTAGCAACGCAGGACGACCACGTAACAGGAACGTAGCGCTACAGGACAAGATTCTGCAACAATCTGCTGATGACCCAACAACAAGTGCACGTGCAGTAGCGCACAACCTGGGTGTGAACCACACTTATGTCTAGAGAGTTGTGCACGAGAATTTGCTGTATCCATTCCACCGGCAAAAGGTCCAATCATTGAAGATAACAGACTACCCTCTTCGTGAAGCATTTGCAATGTGGTATTTAGCACAAAATCACACGGGCCCTACATTCACATCACGTGTATTATTCACAGATGAAGCCATGTTTACACGAGAGGGAATGTTTAATTCACACAATGCACACCTGTGGACCTGTGAGAATCCATACGCACATTTTCTCCGTGCAGATCAACAGTGCTACAGTATTAACGTTTGGTGTGGAATTGTGCATGAACAATTGATTGGCCCATACTGGGCATACTTACAACATGTTTCTTCAGCGTGTGTTACCAGAACTCTTGGAAGACATACCACTGAGAGTTTGCTGAGACATGTGGTACCAGCATGTATGCACCACCCCATTTCTACCATGAAGTACGTGATTACCTTGATGCAAGATTTACAAACAAATGGATCGGTTGTGGAGGTCCTATTAACTGGCCACCCAGGTCACCTGACCTCACACGTCTGGACTACTTCCTCTGGGGACATATGAGAAGTGTGGTGTATGAAACTCCTGTTGAGTCACAGGAAGATCTTGTGGCACGTGTGGTGGCTGCTGCAGCGATGGTAAACGAGATGCCTGGAGTGTTTCAGCGCATCAACTGTTCCATGTTACAACGATGTGAGACTTGCATTGAAACAGGTGGTCGACATTTCGAACACATTATGTAGTAATAAGACATTACTGACTTGTCTAATTAATGTTCTTTGTAATGACGCGAATAAACGTGTTAAAGGTTAACAGTGTTTCCATTCATGTTAATTAATTGAATCCACATACTGTAGTTGACTGCAGAATCATTTTAGAATAAAACGTTATTAACAAAAGATGTTCAAATTGATCCCCTCTAATGTTTTGCCAAGTTTGGTGGAGTAATTTTGAAACACCCTGTATTTATGTATATATATATAATGTTACCTAAAATTGTATAGATTGAACTTCCATACGAGAAAAAGACTCGAATTGCTTTCTTTCTTTTTTGTTATGGAAGTTATGAAGAATATCAAGACTAATGTCCTGTAAGGAGTAGCCACGGGAATTGAAGTGTTTAGCAACTGTAGTTTGTTCACCCTGTATTTTGTAGTGATGGGAGTAATCGATACTTACTATACTAAAAGAAACAAAATGTCGACTACTTTGAACAAGTATCGATTATTGATGATTAGTCGTTTATAAGACTTTAGTTTTGCTCTTTTGCCTTTCGATTTCGCGTGCCACTTCATGCTACCACTGCCGTCTCATGTTGTGCATTTTTTCATTTGGCAATGGCAGGTCAGCTGACCAGCAAGTGAGCTCTATATGGGTGGTGATTTTCTCCTTCAGCTCAGGCAAAGTGTACACGTTTCCATAGTAACTTTTGAATCACCCTATAAATATTGTGCAGTCGATTGTCTACTAGGTGAATGCAGTTTTTAATAAAAAAAAAACCAAACAAACACAACATGTAAACAATGTTTACTTGTAGTGTTAGATACCAGTAGTCGATACCTTCGATACTTTCAAAATACCGAAATAATCAAAAGTAATTGCTTAATGAAATAGCTTGGTATCGCCCGTCACAAGTATTTTGTATTATATTTTTATTTTCTAGCTAGAGAATTGAGGAGAGATGTTTGTAATGCGGAGAAAAAGTAAAAGAAATAAAAAAAAAGGCAATAAAGTTTAATAAAAACACAAATGAAATTTTATTTTTGATGTGTAGTCATTCATTTTAGATTTTATCACATTGTAAATAGGAGTTAACAGAAAAATAAGCTTGGAGCCAAAATAGCAGTGGCGCCATCAAGTTTCCTTTCGTCTGTTTGCATTTTCTCCTACAGCCGAGAGGCCACTTGGCTTCTTGTGATATTGCCGTTGTGATTGATGATTGACTGGACTAGTTTCTGTCTTCACCAAATCTTGTTCTATCTGTCTTCTATCTTTTTTATAAGAAAATTATGTTAAACTTTTTGAAAGAGTAAATCACAAATAGATATTTTTTCAGTAAAAATTAGCAGACTTTCCGGCTGTAGATAAAAACACAATGGCCTTTGATTGATGGTTTTAAAATTGTCTTTGGTCAATTTTTTTCTAACACTGAAATTGATATTCTAACCCCTCGGAACAATAGTTAACCAGTGACATAATTTTTCATTCATAAATTATTAAGAAAAAAAAACGTGTTAAAAAGTTATTGTCGGTCAAGTACGCTAGGTCGGACTTCACTGTACTTGGCAATTACGATTAGTTGAAGATGTTACGATGCCATTGAATGCTCTCTATCACTATTGCTCAGCACCTAGCAGTCAGTGAGTGTGTTGATAGAATCATGGCTGCTGCTGAAGTAATAAGGAGTTGCGCTCGGTCATTAAAATGAGATTACTGTAATTATTTACACATTTAATTAATAAATTTATAAAAGTTTCATTAAATATATAAAAGTAATGAAGATGGCTATGTAAATAATTAAATTGCTAGGTAAATTACTATTTAAAATTACTATTTTGAGAAAGATTTGAAATGAGCCATTTTTTACACAGGCTTGAACTCTATTTAAAATTACTATTTCCAGATCCCTCTCGCGGAGCGTCTGCGTGAGTGTTATGCATTCCAGACACCATGGGGAAAGTTTCAATTGACCAGACTTCCCCAGGGAGGAAAAAACTCCAGTTAATCTGCGGATTTTCTGAGAAGCGGACATAGGAGAAAATTTTTACAGGAAAGGTAATTTTTAATCCTGTGGATTATCTGGGAGGCGGACTATCAGCGTAAAATTATGGTAATAATAATAATAATAATAATAATAATAATAATAATAATAATAATAATAAGGTACCAAAGTCACATAACACTACAGATCCCACACAATATAGACCTATCACATGCCTGCCTACACTTTACAAAATAACTGCCTGTATCGCAAACAAAATTTATACACACATAGATACAAACAACATTCTCACTGAGCAACAAAAGGGATGCCGTAGAAATCACATGGGTTGTAAGGAGCAACTCCTGATAGACAGTGTGGTCCTACAGCAAACTCATTATAAACATCGACACTTCCATGCAGCCTACATTGATTACAAAAAGGCCTTTGATAGTGTCCCACACTCATGGCTGTTATGTACACTATGATTATATAAAATAAACCCTACACTTATCACATTTTTAGAAAGTACAATGCTGTATTGGAGTACTACACTACACCTCACACTCAACAGTGAAACCATCACGACTGACAAAATACAGATAAACCGGGGCATCTTCCAGGGTGACTCACTGAGCCCACTCTGGTTTTGTCTTGCACTAAATGCACTTTCCAACAGACTAAATAGCACAACTTACGGCTACACAATTAAACATAATAAGAGCTGCCACTACATGCTTTCACACTTACTCTACATGGACGACATGAAACTCTACGCCTCCACACAAACACAATTGCACCAATTACTTGACATTACACAAACCTTTTCAAGAGACATATAAATGCAATTTGGGTTGGACAAATGTAAAACCATTCACATTGAAAATGGAGTACTCAGGGAAGGGGGCTTCACATTAGATGAACCAGATCACATTGCTGCTATGGAAAATGACGAATTTTACAAATATCTAGGATTTAAGCAAGCCAAGCTTCTGGAGCACAAACACATAAAGAATACACTCACTAAACAATATCTTCATAGGCTAGAGACAATACTTAAAACGCATTTAAATTCCAGAAATTTAATCAAGGCCATCAATACTTATGCCACGCCAATACTCTCCAACTCCTTTGGAGTCATACAGTGGACACACACAGATCTTGAGGGACTTGAAAGGAAACAACGTAAACTACTTACAAAGCACAGAAAGCACCATCCACACACAGCTATTGAAAGACTCACCCTGCCTCATTCAGAGGGAGGCAGAGGTCTCATTGACATAACAGATCTATACCAGAAACAGACTCAGTCACTCAGAGAATTCTTTCACTCTAAACAACACACATCACCATTACACAAAGCAGTCTGCATGGCTGATACAAAATACACACCTCTGAATCTGAACAGCATGCAGAACACCCATAACATTCCTACAACATGCACTAAACTTCAATCACGGCTCGGAAAGCAACTCCACAGTAGACATCCTTCTGACCTCAACCAGCCACACGTCGACAAAAAAGCGTCGAACTTTTGGTTGAGTGAAGGGAGTCTCTTTGGGGAAACTGAAGGAACCATGATTGCTATACAAGACCAGGTTATTAACACTGAAAGCTACAGAAAACATTAACAAAGATTCGACTGACGGGTCTTGTAGGAAATGCCATATCGCAGAGGAAACCATCCAACACGTCATATCCAGTTGCAAAATACTCACGCAGACAGATTATTTACACAGACATAACCAGGTAGCCAACATCATACATCAACATCTAGCTAAGATACACAAGCTAAGGGACATTCACACTCCTCACTATAAATATATCCCCGACACTGTCTTAGAGAACACCACACATAAACTATATTTTGACAGAGCTATAATCACTGAAAAAACTATCCCTCATAACAGACCAGACATTACACTAGTAGATAAGCAAAACAAAGTGACTTACATAATTGATATCTCCATCCCCAACACACACAATTTACAAAAGACATACACTGACAAAATCACTAAATATACGGATCTTGCACATGAAATAAAACGCCTTTGGGGAATTAACAGAGTACACATTGTTCCTATCGTTCTTTCTGCCACTGGGGTTATTCCACACTCGCTACACAAAAGCCTGTCAACACTAAATTTAAACCCACACTTATACAAAACCTTACAGAAAGCCACAATTCTAAACACCTGTCACATAATAAGGAAATTCCTACACCCAAACATCAATACTCCGACGAGTGCATAACTTTCCCTCCCTCGCATTTGAGTCCCTTGGGCTTTGGCCCTCTTTTGGGTCCGCCTCTGGGATTGGCTTCCGGACTTGATCCGAGTTTGGCTTCCCCAAATAATGATAATAATAATTGTAATATTATAATTTTTATAATTTAATAAAATTAAAATAAAACTTTATAAATTGAAGTTTTTGATATAAATCTAAAAATTAATTTGATATAAATTTATTAAAATTATGTTTTGATAAAATACACTTTACAAAAAACTTGAACATGCAAATGGATTTTAAAATTTATTAAGGATTATTATTTTAAGATATATAATAAACCAAAAACTTGATCTAGTTAACATTAAATAACCTTAACTTTATTATTTATACCATGTGTCTCAGAAGTCGCATGCCAAATGGATTAATTGGTTGATTTTATAGGGGAAATGGTGAAGTAGAGCAATAATGCTGACACTGGAACAACGTGAAGAGCTGATACTTCTTTGTGGAGATCACCACAGAACATCTCGAGAAGCTGCAGACTAATTTCATCGCCGGCACCCTGATATTTCCAAGCCCACCAGCTACACTTTTACGCATGACAGAAGAAAATTTGGATCGTGTGAGACATTGTCTTCGAGTGCATGGTGCATATTTTGAACATGAACGATAAGCTTGCGAAACTGTGTGAAATAAAGCCAATATTCATAAACGTTTCGTATGGCACGCCACTTTTGAGACACATGGTATATAGAAAATTTTAATTGAAAGCAAAATTTAAAGAAAAATCAATAATTACAAAATTCATTAACTGTCAACTAACTATATTGCCAGACGATAATAACGAGAAATTTTTTTAAAAAAATTGCATTTCAGCCTTATTTTAGAGGAAGTGTAACTCAAGTGATAAGGCCGATTGAGCCAAACAATAGCGGATTCTGTAGCAGACGACAAATTCTGGCATACTTTCCTAATCTACAGCTTTACCTATGGGGGGATCCCCCCCCCCAATCTTTACCCACAGCTTTCCTAATCTTATCGAACTCGATCCGATCAAGTTAGATGCATGTATATGTGAGGCACTTTTGGATTAGCTCAAGTCGATCCAGATCGAAACGTGCATGTAATCGCAGTGATTGATTGATAACTGTGAACCTCTGTATTTGGAATTATTTACTCACTCCCTTCTGACTTAAATTAGTATTTTAACACTAACTTGGGGGGTGGGAGTAGGGTAAGAGGAGCAATATCCTTCACTCCCTTATTTTAGCATGGTTAAATCTTCTCACCTCCCCTATGAAGTGGTCAACTCTCGTGCCCCCGATATTAAGCATTTAATTGTTTTATTGGAAGGAAAAGAATGTAGTTTATTTGATTAATTGGCAGCTTACAGAGGGACGTACTGATGTGACACATGAGCCCAGATATAACATGTGGGCCCAGATATGACACAGAGCGTGCAAGTTCACGAATGTGTAAGTAAGAGGAAAATGATGTGCAGTGATTTAACAAGAGCGAGCAATAAAGGAGTTGTGAAATAAACCTTGGCCATGTTTATTAACATCAA
The DNA here is from genome assembly GCA_023313115.1 of Rhysida immarginata. Taxonomy (NCBI): domain Eukaryota; kingdom Metazoa; phylum Arthropoda; class Chilopoda; order Scolopendromorpha; family Scolopendridae; genus Rhysida; species Rhysida immarginata. The sequence continues at coordinate 348,424 of JAHWFO010076724.1, read as the reverse complement.
AAACCCTACCACAGATATAGTACACTTACCAACAGCCAAACAGAACTGCAAGATATTAATGGCAGCCTCTTCTTTCATGAACTGGATGAATGGGTACAGCAGTGTTTGATCATTGAGAATTTGTGATAATGAAATATGTAAAGTCTAAATAATTAAGAAAAAGAGAAAAATAAAACCACAAATTAATAATCATGTTGGAAAGAGCTGTAAGATGAAACTGCAAGCAAAATTATATAATGCAGTACATAATTAAGTCTACCGGTTTTTTATTTTATATATGAACGCGGCTTTTGTATTAAAAACGCACACAAAATTAAAAATGTGGTCTATGTATCAGAGTAGCATAACTAGCAGAGATTTTCCAAAAGTTTAAAAAAAGATTTCTTCCACCGACGATTTTAGGCCTACATCAAAATGTTTCTCTTCAGTTTTGCTTTCTCATTGGTTAAGTATTGATCATGTTCCATGTGCACACATGTTGGGAGGATGTTTTATAGGTTAATTCATGATAGCAATGCCTAATCAGTTTACAGCAATCATAAGCTAAAATTTATTCCTTGATTTATAAATGATGATTTTTTTAAATTCGGCATTTTATGTTTCAAAATGTCAAAGCGAAGTGCAAGCTATACAGCAGCTTTTAAACTAATAGCAATTGAAAAGGCCGAAGAGATCTGTAATCGTGCAGCACCAAGGCAGTTAAGAGTCGATGAAAAATGTATTCGGTGCTGGAGGAAAAATGTATTCATCCAATATTTAAGCGATCAAAAAGATACCGTAAGAATTCTACTATAATGTGAAAAACTTTGACCTGAAAAACCATCTAAATTTGTGGAATCACATTATACGAAAGGGGAAAAATAGCGCTACAATAGCTGGCGGAAGGGGGCAGGGGTCTGACGAACTTGAATCGAAAATAGCGTATAACATTGAATATATTGGTATAATACAAGTGCATTGTACAGTTTATACAGTATATTAATTCACTTTTTTTTTCAATTTCCTGTCCACTTTTACATCGCCAAAAGCTAACGGGTAAGGGGGGGGGGGGGTAAAACCACGAGGGTAATTCAATAAGTAAGTTACAAATCGAAGTTGCGATCTTCATTTTTTAATTAAGTGCTGGAAACTGCCACCGCTAGATAGCAGCACTATCTAGTTTTATTGTGATGCACAACAATCGTTCTGTGCTTGACTGTATAAGATGGCGGCGCCCCTGAGTACATGTACCACGACAGAACAGCGTGCCACGCCAGCTTACACCACAACAGAAAAGCCAGAGAATGGGCTTGACATTGCAGTATCTCCAGCGCTACCAGGTTGAAGGGGACGACATGCTTTCTCGGATTGTCACTGGTGATGAGTCTTGGGTGCACCATTATGAACCTGATACGAAGCGTGCCTCCATGCAGTGGAAACATCCCTCGTTCCCAGAGCACAAGAAGTTTAAGGTGACAACATCGGCCAGGAAAGCCATGTTGACGGTGTTCTGGGATTGCCAAGGCATACTGCTCATCGAATTCCAGCTACGTGGCCACACAGTTACGTCTGCCACGTACTGCACGATTCTGACGAAACTTCGTACCGCCATTCGCTGAAAGCGACCAGGCCTCCCCAATAAAGGGGGGTTGCTGCTGCATGGCAATGCCCGTCCTCATAGTGCCAATCAGACCACAGTGACGCTGAGGTCATTCAAGTGGGAGGTCCTCCAACATCCACCTTACAGCCCGGACCTCGCCCCAAGCAATTTCCACTTGTTTGGCCCTTTGAAACATCATCTTTCGAGAGAACGCTTTCCTGGCGTGAAGTGGTTGAAAGAGAGGTGCGCGCGTGGTTCCAACAGCAACCAAAAGAATTTTACGTCACAGGTTTCCAGGGACTTGTGGGGACAGGTCCTTAAATTGGTATGGAGATTATATTGAAAAATAAATGTTGTTTGTATGTCATTATCTCCATTCATTTCTTTTCAATCACGATTCGTAACTTACTTATTGAATCGCCCTCTTATTTCGATCTGATGAATTTCAAACGAAAACTAGCATAAAATATTTAATATACTGATATATTATAATACATCATACAGTTTAGACAATATATATTATATTAATTTGCTTTTTTTCTCAATTTCCCATCCACTTTTCCATCACTAAAAGGTAATTTGAAGGGGGGTGGGGTGTGATTTCAAACGAAATTCAATCTGGCGAATTTCAAATGAAACTAGCATATTGTATTTAATATACTGGCATACTACAGTACATTATATACTATATACAATATACAGTACATCAATTTCCTTTTCCCCCCCTCAATTTTAATCTCCAAGAGCTAATGCACCCCTGAGTGGATGCCCCCTTACCGTGGGTCAGTGGGTTTGGGGGGCAGTGCATGCCTTTACCCAGGAGGAGAAACGGGTAAAGCGACAAGGGGATCGGGTGCTGTCAATCGGCACTTGGAACGTATTCTCCATGACAGAAAAGGAATCAGAGTTAGTGGAGGAAGCCAAACGGTATCAATTGGATATCATAGGTATTACCTCTACAAAACGTCCGGGTTCTGGAACTGTGGACTTAGAAGGAGGGTGGAAGCTTTTCTACTCTGGTGTCGACCCTAACATGACTGCCCAGGCGGGAGTGGGGATACTCACAAGTCCCTGGCTGGCAGATTATGTTGCAGATTGGACCTCCTTAGGTGGAAGGCTGTGTCTCCTGAGGCTTCAGATAGGGAAACTGTCTCTCTCTCTATTTGTTGCATATGCTCCGAATGCAGTCACAGAGTACCCACTTTTTCTAGATGAAGTTGATGCTGCTCTTAGCAGGAGAGGGAGTGCAGATTCTGTCATCCTGATGGGCGACTTCAATGCACACGCAGGGGCTGATGACCAAACGTGGAAAGGCGTGATTGGGAGGAATGGTGATCCCGATTTAAATGCGAATGGGAGGTGCTTGTTGGATCTCTGTTGCAACAATGGACTTTCCATCACAAACACCTTCTTCCAGCACAGGGATGTCCATAAGTATACCTGGTACAGGGATGCAATGGACCAGAAGTCACTGATTGATTTTGTAATCGTTTCAGCCGACTTATTCCGATCAGTGTTGGATACTCGTGTGAGAAGAGGGGCAGAACTATCAACTGATCACCACCTTGTTGTCTGCACTTTGTGGCTCTCTGAATCCATGCCAACCAAGCGAAGTACTGGGTTCAGACAAACTTGGCGCATCAAATGGGAGGCATTGGAGGATAGAGCTGTGAGGAAGACCTTTGCAGATAACATATCTTCAAATTTCAAAGAACTACCCAGTGATCATGGTACTGTTGAAGAGGAGTGGCAGTTGTTTAAAACTGCTGTGATTACTTCACTGCATTGTGCTGTGGTCATAAGCGGCTGAGTGTGGCGCAGGGTGGTGAGAAAAGGACTGCATGGTGGAATGGTGAAGTCCAAGAAGCTGTCAAGACAAAGAAGGAAGCCTATTTGCTATGACTTGCAAATAAGTCAAATTCGAGTCGAGTCCAGTACACTGAGGCACGAAAAGCAGCAGCAAAGACAGTATCAACAGCTAAAGCCAAGGCCTGGGAAAAGTTCGGGGAGAAATTGGAGGCAGACTATGGTTCGGCAAACAAGGTGTTCTGGCAGACCGTGTGCTGCCTCCGTGGAAAGTTGTCTCTTTCATCACAAACTATTAAGAGTTCAGATGAGAGGCTTCTGAAATTGGAGGAGAGCATATTGCATAGGTGGAAGGAATACTTTGCATCTCTTCTTAATCCGGTGACAGCAACAATTGAGGCACATGAGGTGCACCTTGGAGTGGAGAATAGTCACGGTAGTATCACTGAAATAGAAGTCAGATGGGCAATTAAATCCTTGAAGACTGGCAAAGCTGCAGGTGATGATGAAATCTGGTCCGAGATGTTAAAGGCCTTAAATCAGGATGGTATCCTATGGCTGACTCGAGTGTGTCAGGTTGCTTGGATATCTGGACAGGCCCCTAAGCAATGGCAGACAGGAATTGTGATCCCTATCTTCAAAAAGGGAGACCAGAGAGATTGCAACAACTATCGAGGCATCTCTTTGCTCAGCAATCCTGGGAAAGTGTACGTTAAGTATCTGGAGAAGAGAAGTCGGGAAATAGTGGACTCCAAACTGTCGGGGGAGCAGTGTGGTTTCCGACTTGGCCGAAGCACGACGGATCACATCTTTGCTCTAAGGCAAATCTTTGAGAAATCCTGGGAGTATGCAAAGGAGGTCTACGCTTGCTTTGTGGACCTCGAAAAAGCATATGACAGAGTTCCTCAGGAAAAGCTCTGACAAGTGTTGCAAGAGTATGGAGTGGATGGGCAATTACTGGTTGCTATCATGTCTCTGTACGAAAGCTCTGAGATGTGTGTCCGGATAAATGGCACGAAAAGACCATTCACCGTGGGTGTTGGACTCCGCCAAGGGTGCATACTGTCGCCCCTCTTGTTCATTATCTTTATGGACTGGATAGAAGAGGCAGCCGAGGCGATGAGTGTGTTTGTGTGGGCGACTGCCTGGTGGAGAGGTTGCTCTTTGCTGACGACCTTGTCCTCCTTGGGTCTTCTTGTACGAACCTTCAGCATGCACTAGACCGGTTTGCAGCCAAATGTGAAGCAGCTAGGATGAAGATCAGTTTGGCTAAAATCGAGGTTCTGGTCCTTTCAAGACAGCCTGCTCAGTGCGCTCTCCATGTTAGGGGAGCCTCATTGAGACAGGTGGAGAAATTCAAGTATCTCGGGATTGCATTCACGAGTGATGGACGGCAGGAGAATGAATTGGATGCTCGGATCGGTGCAGCAAGCTGTGTCAGACGTGAACTGTGGCGATCTGTGGTAACGAAACGCAAGCTAGGTAACAAAGCCAAGCTCTCAGTCTTCAAATCTATCTTTGTCCCCATTGTTCATGAAGCTTGGGTAATGACCAAAAGAGTGCGATCACAGGTACAAGCGGCCGAAATGAGATTTCTGAGAGGTGTGGCAGGTGTTACCCTACTAGATAGAGTGTACAGTAGCACAATAAGGGAATCTTTAGGTGTTGAGCCGCTACTTTTCTGCATTGAGAGATCTCAGTTGCGCTGGTATGGCCATGTGATACTAATGCCGCAAACTAGTCTTCCTAGGCAGTTGTTATTTTCCAAGCCGGTAGGTAAGAGACCAAGGGGTCGGCCTAGAACCAGGTGGCTAGACTACATGGCGAATCTGGGTTCGAGTCGCTTGGATATTACCAGGGAGGACATGCGCCTGATGGCGGAAGATCGCGATTGCTGGAGATCCTCCATAGGGCTGCTCCCCCCGCGACCCTAACGGATAAGCGGGTTTTGAAAAGTAAGTAAGTAAGTAAGTAAGTAAGTAAGTAAGTAAGTAAGTAAGTAAAAGCTAATGCAAAAGTGAATTCTCAAAAAGAAGATGGCGATGCCAATGGCAAAAAAAAAAATCACTGTGATCACATTTTATTTATTATAATTTCTCTTGCTGCCGTTTATTGATTATAATTGAACAATATAGGCAATAAATTTGTAACATTAAAGGTGAAAAGTGAAATAAATTTTCGACCAATAAAATTTTTAACATCCACATTTTATGAAGTTCAAATGAATATTTTACATGATGCTTGGAGGATCAGCTCCAGTTTAAATACTTTATTTATTATTTATTACAGTATTTAATGCATGAACACGTAATGTGTACTTTAATAATTTCAAGAAATGAACATACAATAAAAGTGCATGTAATCTACTATAACTATCGTTTTGTCTTCTTCAAAATTAAATAACCTTGAGAGTGATACAGACAGCAGAGAGAGAGAGAGAGAGAGAGAGAGAGAGAGAGACAGAGAGAGAGAGACAGAGAGAGAGAGTTTGAAATGCAGGAGGAGAGAACGACAGCCACTGGAAATCCGCAACCGGGGCACGTGAAGAGGGGAAGATGATGCAGTTAATCCTCAACGAATTGGACTCTAGGTAATCTGAGGCGGCTTTCTAGCACATGCACCGGGTGGGCAAGAAATAACGTGAGGTATTCAGAGCTCGCTAGGAATTCTATTAGGCCAAATGCAGTACATTTTGGTGTATATACTTAGTGGAACATGCAGTTTCGATTTCTGCAAAAAAAAAAGTACCAAAAGTCGCCATAGGGGGCGCTTATTTCAAGAAAACAATGAATACCTAATTGTCAAATGAACAAATACCGTACAAACCAACTTTAGTAACAACAATAAACAATGTTTTATTTTTAATTACAAATGTGTTTCAATATGACCACCAGTGTGCTGTTCCAATAGCTGCATGCGGTACACGACATTTTCTACAGCAGCTCGCAGCATATCTGCATTAATTAGTCTGATATGTAACATTATTTGATCCTTTAAGGTTGAGAGGTCAGGAACATGTGCTTGATACAAAAGGCTTTTCAAATATCCCCATAACCAAAAATCACAAGGGTTAAGATCAGGCGACCTGGGTGGCCATACAATGGGAAATGCACGACTAATTATTCTGTTGTCTGAAAAACGTTCTCGCAAGATCTGCTGCACCTGATGTCCGATGTGCGGTGGCGCACCATCCTGCATAAAAATGGTAGAATCCAGACAACCCTTTACCTGCAATTGTAGTATCATAAAATTCTCAAGCATATCGGCATACCTGGCAGAATTGACGGAACAAGTCACCGGTCCACGGGGACGGATTTCTTCAAAAAAGTACGGGCCAATGATGAAAGAAGCAGTAAAGCCGCACCATACTGTTAGTTTTGGTGAATGCATAGGAGTTGGCAGACACACTTGTGGATTTGATGCAGCCCAAATACGGCAGTTGTGGGTATTGATATCACCATTCAAATAAAAATGTGCCTCATCATTCCATAAAATTTGCCATGCTCATGCATCATCCACTTCCATACATGCTAAAAATCTCAACGATCTCAACGTTTGGGTACGTTCATCTCCAGGAAGCAATTGTTGAACAGGTGTGAGTTTATAGGGATAAAATGTCAATATCTTGTGCAATATTTTCCTCACCGTCGAATATGGGATATCTGTTTCGCGTGCTATTGCGTGTGCACTGCTGGTACCCTGCACAGTAGTCATCTCCTGTTCCACAACAGCAGTTGCAACTTCTTCAACGTGTTGCTGCCTGATTCATTTGCGTCCCCGGCCTGGTTGCACTCCTAGAGTTCCGGTAGATTCAAATCGTTCAATCATTTTCCGTAAGTTAGTTATGCTCATCGGTCCTCTTCGTAACGTTTTCAATCACCGGAATTCACGAAGGGCAGCACTTGTATTGTCGCTCTTCTGATAAAACAACTTGACTAATAACGCCCGGTCAGGCAGAGTAAGCGTCATTGTCAGGCCATTCGTTCGTGAATGATGGGAAATCCTCAGCCTTGCCTTTTATTGTAGTGATTGTTCAACACAGAACGCGCTTATGCAAATATATTCATTGTTTTCTTGAAATAAGCGCCCTCTATGGCGACTTATGGTACTATTTTTTTTTTTTTTTTTTTTTTTTTTTTTCAAAAAAACAAAACTGCATGTTCCATTAAGTATATACACCAAAATGTACCGCATTTGGCCTAATAGAATTCCCGCTAGCGAGCTCTGAACACCTCACGTTATTTCTTGCCCACCCGGTACTTAAGAGTACTATCCATATTTTTTTTTTTTTAGAGAGACTTTGTGCTATGTAATCATTGTTATTGATAAAGGGGCTAGCAAGCCTTTCATATGTACTCTTGATAATACCTGGAATAAAAAGCAAAACTGGTCGGGAAATCTTGTGTTTTCTTCCGCTATGTACTGTAAGGCCTCCATAAACTTCATAGAGATTTTTTGTCTGTTCCTATTTGTAAATATACTTGTTTGATTTATAATTTTGTACAAATATTTTGTATGTACATCTCGCTTAATTTATTATATTGTGAGTTGGGTCTATTTTCTTCCTTTCGAACTTAATATTAAATAGGGGTGACTGTAGATATACATTCACAACTTTACAGATGAATCAAAAAAATAGGGATCGCATTATACAAGAGATCGCATTATAGGTGAATACTTATGTTACAGAGCTACGTTCTGGGCAAATTTGAAAAGGGAGTGGTTAAACTGGGTTTTAACTCTGTGAGAAGGTGGGTGCTCGGTATCGCCAACAGCATGGGTGGAACTGCAGCCATATTGTATTGTTTCAGGATTCACGATGGCAGGCTGATTCTGAAACTTCAGAGTTGAAAGTTTCCATTAATTTTATTGCATATTTATATATTTAATTTATTTAAATTTTAAAAAAATTTTGAAATGTAATCATTAAAATATTTCGTTATAAAATGTATATTAATATACGAAATTAAAAATTTTTCCCCACTGAAATGTGTATTACTTTTATTGAAGCATATAAGAAAACTGGTTTTAGATTACCGATTGTGTGTGTGGGTGGGGGGGGGGGGGGCAATCTATGAATCGCTGTAGCCTAACTATTGCTAATTTTTAATTTTTGCTGCGGCAGCCTTACTTTCGAAAAAATATGGTTGTTATGAGTTGTCAGAGATTACAATATAGGCAACCTATTAGAAAACAATCACACTCTGAAAAGAAAAATACCTGTTAATGTGTAAATATTGGAGTAATTCATAATTATTGGTCGATTCAACCAAATTAATTTGCAGAGTTGCTTACTAAGCATGCGTCATAATAGGAACTAGCAAATGCCTCTGCAAGTGAATGGGTTCAGTTTATTTATTTATTTATTTATTTATTTATTAGTTAAATTAGGATACAGATTTATTGGTCAGTGCCCATATGGTTGGGTTTTACAAAAAAAGACAACATGTTAAAGTTTTATACAGGGTTATTACAAATGATTGACCTGATTTCATAAATTCAGTGTAGCTTTATTTTTTGATATGTTAGCACCAAACTTTGCAGACATATGGAAAACTCAAAAAGTTTTTTTGGCATATTAAAGGGCTCTATATGTGCTCCTCTAGTGACTCTTCAGACATCAAGTCTATAATTAACTTCATCCCACACCTTGTAAAGCATGTCCCTATCAATCTTTTGAAAAGCACTGTCAATGCGAGCTTTCAGTTCTGACAGGTTTGTTGGTAGAGGAGGCGTAAACACTCATTCATCTTTCACATAACCCCATACAAAAAAAAATCACAAGGGGTTAGAGACCGATATGAATGAAACTCGAGCACAACAAAACAGTTCACTGCTGTGCTCTCGTGGCATAAATCAGAAACAAACCTGCAACCAAAAAAAAAACAAAAAAAAACAAACTTTTTTGAGTTTTTCCATACACCTGCAAAGTTTTGTGAGAATATGTCAAAAAAAATAAAGCTACAGTGATTTTATGAAATTGGGTCAATCATTTGTAATAACCCTGTACAACATCAATTACACAATAAAGTTATTTGAGAGTACTAAAGCTTTAATTGCTTTTCTCAATACTTTATAAATTGGTAAAGAGCATATATTTATGGGTAATAAAGACCAGCACTTAATATATATGAGGACAAACCCATTGATAATTGTTTTTAATAAAGGGAATGACGGGAAGGGTCTGTCGAAAGTCTCCTGCAAATACCACAGTCACTGCTTTTGATGTCCTTCAAACTTTTTGTCAACAGCTTCCAGTGCTTTGCAATGTGGCATAGTGCACTCATCCCCGACAATGAGCCGTGTTTGTTGTAAAACCTTGGCCATGGTTAAATTGAAATTGGTAGAGACTTTGCAATACAATAAAGGGAGAACAGTTTCCAACTAGTTTCGCCATTTATTCCTGGCTTTATCAAGGATACACACTAGGGACTTCATGCCCTTATTTACAGAAATATGGTAAAATGGAAATAAATGTTTGGATAAAATACAAAGTATGGCATAACAAACTCAATGAGTAATACAGTCCAGATCCAATTATTGGAAAGAGGTAGAAGCTAAAATATACAGGATAAGAGAATGGCTACAATAAAGGGATAGAAAAACACAAACTGGATGAAAACAAAAATAAAAATAAATAATGGATAACAAATAACAACTTGTGAGGGGGGCTGAGGGGAGGGGGTAACTTTGAAATATTAAATAGGAACCCCTATTTTTAATGGTATATTCAGATTGTACACAATATTCTAGAAATGTTTTATTCTTGGTGTTTTTTCAATTGATATCAAATACAAATTGAGAATACAGAGGAAGTCTTTTCAAAATACAATCTGGCAGTGGCTGAGAATTTTGCAATACCGAGTTCGATGATCTACTGAAGAGATGTGGAATCAGTAGAAGATTGACAGTCCCGGGAACACTCAACAAAATGGAATTGCAAAAAGAAAGAACAGAAAATTAATTCAACCTGCATGGTGCATGCTGATTCAAGCCGGACTGCCGAAGCTGTGGCTACAGCTAATCACGTCAAGAATAGAGTTCCCTCACGAGCTATTGCAAGAGAAATCCCAGAGAAACTATGGACTGGAAAAAGAGTAACAGTCTCTTATCTTCGGATTTTTGGACAGAGAGTTCTTGCAAAAATCCCAACCAAGGACAAATTTGCTAGCAGATCCAAAGAAGGGATATTCATTGATTACTCATCTGAATCTAAAGCTTATCGAGTTTGGTTAGTTGGAAAAAAGAAAACCGTCATTAGTAGAAATGTGAAGTTTACATCAACTTTTGAGTCGAGCAGTGACTCAGACGTTGACTTTCTGTTGCAACAGTCGATGACACAAAAGAATAAATGTCTATCACCTCCAGGACCGGAACAGAAATCACGCAAGAATGGAAACTGAAAACGAAACCCGAGCAACCCAAGAACGACCATGTGCGGAGGAAAAGAGAAGGAGAACGTTATTGAACAAAGGACAACAAATGGGAAGCACAGAGCAGCATTGGAAAAATTCAAATACCTTCTCTTCAACATGTCACTGGGGATGCACAGGACTCTGATGAGAGGGAAAGTGATGCAAATAATGAAGTGGGAAAACTCAAACATGGTAGGGGGAGACCTACATGCCCTCGCACTGGGAAAAGAGGAAGACCACATAAATGTTATGTGAAAGTGAAAGACAATGAAGAAAAGTATGAAGATGATTACACAAACCCTCAAGAAGAAATACCATGTGTCTTTGCTTAGTTATTTGTTTGCAGGTTCTTGAATTATTAAAAATATATAATCATAAAAAAAATGTTTCTTTCTCGCTGTAGAATACTTTTTAGTGACAGTGAATAAAGAATATAAATGGATCAAAACTACTGAAACCTGCTCCACTTCAGGCCTGTAGTCAGGGGGGGTCGATGACCAACCCATTATGGAAAAAGGTCCGCCTCCCAAATACGGAAAAAGGCCCGATTCAGTGGAATTTTTGAAAAAAGGTCCGACTCAGTGGAATTTTTGAAAAAAGGTCCGACTCAGTGGAATTTTTGAAAAAAGGTCTGACTCAGTGGAATTTTTGAAAATCGACCCCCCCCAAGATCACATCCTGGCTACGGCTCTGCACTTAATCATACTCAAACTTACAACAATCCTTTCAAAAGATAAAAAGGAACCATGAATTCATACAAATGGCTCCTGAGGGACCCTGGGTCACCCTAGAGGACTCGCTATATTTTTCACACCGTCCTCTGTATAGGGCCAACATGTGTACAAAATTTCAAGCCTCTAGGTCAATCCTTTCAAAAGATAAAAAGGAACCACAAATTCATACAAGTGGCCCCTGAGAGGCCCCGGGCCAACCTAGAGGGCCTACGTGTTGTGGGGGACACCATTGGAAACCGGTGTCACGATACAAAGGGGAGGGTGACGCAACCATCATTCTCCCAAAGAATAAACTTAACTTCACTATTCACTCAGATACATACTACTCAACTACGACGGATCAATGATGATAAGACAAGGGTTGGTTGGTCCCTCCAAGGGGGTGGAGAGAACCAAATAAATTTTTATTGAATATCTGTAAGTGTACCCTATTCAGACGAAGCTCCCCGCCAAGGGTCAATACAAAATTAAAAAAAAAAACAAAAAAAATAAAACGGTTAAATAGAAATGAAATCTTTTCCTTGAATTAGCAACAATTCTAAACGATAACAATGATTAAGACAATTACAGTCAGAAATCGCAGCAAACTTAATTGGAGAAAGTCCTTTCTTTCTGAACGGTCAAAACAAGTAAGTCTTTTCATTGAGTAGTTATTTTTATATAAGCTTCTCGTGGTTTTTAACTAAGACAATAGTCAAAATAGATTTTCGGTTTTCCTTTCAGTTTCTTTAAGTCAAGAGTTCAATTTCGAGTAATAGTCAAGGTAAGAATAACAGTCAGTAATAACAGTCAGTAAACAGTCTAAGTTTTCATACGTTTGTTGGTACTTTTATTTAACTTGATTACGGCTAAACGTTCTTGATCTATTCTGTTTTTAGATTCAAAAGTAGGGGAGTAAATCCACTATCAGAAGACTAGAGGGGGAATTGAGAATTTAAACAGAAAGTGCACGAGCGGGGGAGGGGGAGACTACACGTGAAAAGCCTTTCCATTGATACAGGTACATATTGGTAAAGTAAACACACAGAATTCCGACCGGTTTCGCCTTTTTATTCCTGGCTTTATCAAGGATACAAATGAAGAAGCATGCAAGATGCCTTTTTATATTTAGATTATGTTATAATGACCAGGGAGAACACCTCTTGTCCACAATTAGAATTTTATTTCACATATACGTATTTCGAACTCCTTCAGTTCTTTATTCAATGCCAAGTAAGTATTTGGTAAATTAACAGTAAATTTATATAGGAAGGAGGTTACCTATCCTCCAATAATGAAACGCCAGTAAGCAATAACTAAGGTGAAAGGGAACCTCCTTTAACAGAAGAAAAGCGCGACCTACGAGAAATACCCCAAAATACTGCTCTAGTGAAATTATCGAAAACAAATGACAAAAACAATATAAAATAAAATAAATACAATACAAACAAGAAAAGGAAATTATTGTGACAATTTAAGCATTTGTATTAATGTAGAGTCTCCGATAGGGCCTGCATCTCCATTCAACAATGTATTCGGGTCCTTCCTTGCGATCTCCAAAGTTTCGAAGGCGTCCAGCGAATTCCTGTATCTTACATGTCTGAGCAATCAACAATTTTTATCAGTATGTCATGTCCCGTCTCCAGCATGTGTTTCGCGACCGCCGATCTATCTGGGCGGCCAAACCTTGCGTGGTCTGAATGTTCTTTGAACCTCGTTGTAACGTTCCTACAAATGGCTCCTCGGTACACCTTCGGACATTTACTACAAGCAATATCGTAGATCCCTGCCTGTAAAAGTGGTGGAGTCTTGTCTTTAGGGTTCCCCTTGGTTTTGTAGATTTCTATTGCTTCTAAAGCCAAGCATGATTCACCAGTTAAACTCATCAATTCTCAAACAATATTAGACGTCCAATCCATGCTGTTGCCCATTGCCGACCTGATTTAACTATTCTTTTATTGTTACACTTGAGTGCTATTTTATATTTATTAATTCCTTTGCTCTCTGTATTATTTAATTCTCTGTAATTTTACCATGTATTTTACTGGTAATTGTTTGTACTTGTTATTCTTATTTTCTTATCCGCTCATCATATTCCAACCAATCACAACCATTTAACCAATTTTGTTTAGCAGTTTTCCTTATTTTGTATCCATTCAATCAATGAATTTGTATCCACCAATCAATGACTGTTTATATCAACATAATCTATATATAAAAGGGCATCTTGCGTGCCTCTTCATTTGTATCCTTGATAAAGCAAGGAATAAAAAGGCGAAACCGTTTGGAATTGTGTGTGTGTTTTCTTTCCCGATATGTACTACAAGGCCTCCATCAACTTGTATCATTTAGCTGGACGGTTGTCCATAAACTTGTACGTGTCTTGCAGAATATTGTTTGAGATACATATAGTAAAGGTATTACTATGCCAGAACTCTTATCACAGTTTTAAAACCAACCTTAAAGGAAGGTGGGAGGAATGGGTCCTTGCTGCTTACAAGGGTCGCACAAGTCTTTCTGCAACAGGATTTTTAAAGTTAGTGAATTTTATTGATTAAAGGTTAGCATGTACTTCATGAATGGACAGCAATCATTAGCAAAGGTAATGTCATGCATCCAGCAGAGGCAAAATTCAATACTCTACAGCATGCTGAGGTAACTTTCCAGAAACATAGTGATATGAAGCACATCTTTTATATGAAGACAATGTAAAGGAGAAGTTTTTAAAAATTCATTAATAAGAACCTCTGCAGATACTAATAGGAGAATTAAGGCATAAAAATTCAATTCTAATATTTCACTAACTCTTCACAATTTTCCAAATTTTATTTTTTTTATATAGTAAAATGTTCTGTTCATATTATTTATTCCAAAATTGATTTTCATATAATTTATTTGAAAATTTTTGTAATACAAGATGAAGATATGATTCGAGACCTAATTGGAATGAAAAGCAAAGTCAAATTACCAATATTTTAAGTTGGAATGAACGCAAGATCAGAAAACAGAAGAGTAGTATGTCGCTCTTCCTGGTTTACGCTACATCCAATTAATTTTCAATAATTTAATCTATATTTTCCATTGAATCTGAACTCTACAATAAAAAATAGAGGTTCCTATTTAAAATTTCAAAGTTGCCCCCCACCCACTCCCTGAAAGGAAAGGATGGGAAGGGCTCATTTTAGCACCATTAAATACGGTAGCTTCCAAAAAATATTGGATACTTTTTTGATTTGAAGGGGACTTCGAGATATTCGGCTTTGGCTTTCTTGTAATTACAGCGCCATCTACAAAAGATTTTCAAAAAATTTTTGGGTAAAATTAATGTAATTCGCAAAAAAAAAAAAAAAAAAATTGGGATTCCCATTTGAAATTTTAAAGTTGTCCCCCTCCACCCCCACTATGAGGGGTGCAAGGGCCTAATTTTGGCAATATTAAATAGTATTAAAAAAAAAATTTGACACGGCATGTATTTTTCGAGATATTAGACAGTTTCGGGACTTTTTATTCACTCAGTATAAGAAGAGGCAGCATTATGGTTTGAGACCAGCTCCATGCAACACAAAATGAATTGACATTGCTCAAGGTTAAACCGTACAACCCCAAAAATGAAAGCAACAGATACTCTATCCAGCAAAGCAACAGATACTCTATGTTTATATTAAAAACCTTAAGTTAGTTTGTAAATAAGAGGATCAAAGGCAGTGGCATTTAATAAGAAATAGAGCAGTTTAATGTAACAGTAATATTAGGGTACAATAAAATTTAAACTAATAATTTAGCATTAAAGGAATTTACAAACTATGACACGGAAAGTGTTGTGTACTCCCTTTGAAGGGGGGAGCATAGTAACCCTAATAGCCGAAGATTAGCAGTTCACTAAGAAAGTCACAGGCTGACATGCGGTCAGAACACACCTAAGTTCATGCATGACTACAGGCAACTAGGGTATACAAAGGTAAAAGGGTACTTACTATTTGGAAGGTTTGGGAGTAGTGATCAGTGAAGAAGCAGCATTCATCTCTCGGTCTACATTGCAGCTTGTCTGGATCTCGAACGAATTTCCCTCCAAAGCACCCTCCTTATATATCCCCCTAGCATTACCCATCAGTCAGGGTGCGGAGACTCGCTCCTCATTAGTATTGCCTGTCCTGACCCTATCGCCACCTGTCTGTTATTGCGGGAAACACTCATATATTCATTGAAACTCCACGTGGATATGTGGGGTCTCCCAACCACATGGAGGGGGGGCTGACATCGAAACCACGTGGAGAGGGGTGGACAACAAAGAAGTTGCAATGTTTTGCAATTTACGGATGTCACAATTACCCTTCCCCGTGGAAGAGGTTTGAACACTGTGTGTCGTCCCAATCACTCCTGGTCTAATTCAAAACTGGCAGTTGTCAATCTCGAAAGGCGACAGAAGTCGTAGGGCATCTGGCCTCTTTGATGGCTTGTTCAGGTCCTCTATTGACATTGGCTTGTTGTTCCACTCGTTCATTGGGTCAGGTGATGATGGAAGTCTCATCCTCGTTTTCCTCTGGGTCTTCATGATCACTATCTGGTTGAGCTTGACGGACCTTTGATCTGTGACAGTACCTCTTAAAACCCATGTTCCCGCATGGTGCTTTAAGTCTATTGATATGAACCATGAATCTCTCCCACAAGCCAGACCCCTGAATCTCATAGTTCATGGGGTCTAACTTTCGGGTGATGCGATAAGGGCCCCCATACTTATACCCCAACTTATTCTTGCCTTTGCCTTAGTACTTTATCTCCCACCTGGAAGCCCTTTAAGTTTTACCTTGATTGCGCTTTTTAATTTTGGCGTCTCCACGGATGTCACTTTCGTGGTTGGCCATATCACGAGCAGCTCTCATTCTGGCTATCAGTTCACCCTTATAAGTTGTCGGGTCAGTTCCAATTTCGTCATGTCTTTCCCTTTCTCATTGATGGTCAGAAGTAGTGCTTTTTCAATTCATTTTGTGTTTTGGTGATACTCTTGTGGCCAGCCAACTTGTCATTGTGAGCTATTTCGATTATTCGAAGTCTCATGTCTTGTCCTATGCACAATTTACCTACGCTCCGATCTCTGTCTCTCCCTTTTTCCGTTTGTTTGCTAGGGAGTCATTTTAGTGTTCGGTTGGTAGTGTGAATTACCCATATTTTTAAAATTCTTTAGGTATTTCCTTTTTCATAGTCAGTGCGTTACGTATTTCACTGAACATGGAATCACTAGCTTGAGAGGACTTTATATCATTTATCTAGATTATTTCTGCTTACTCTAACAATTCCATTACACTCACGCAAAGGGGGCAAGTGAGGAAATTGGTGACGACGTTCTTTTCACTTCTGATGTGAGAAATCCAAATGTCGAATTCCTGAATTTCAAGAGACCAGCCGCAAAAGGCGTCGGTTCATTGCCCCAGTGTTTGCTAAGAACGAGAGAGGTTATGATCAGAGAGTAGGTCAATCGGAAAGCCTAGCACTATATGACGGAACTGGCTTAGTGCTTGTACTATCGCCAGCTACTCTTTCTCAATGACTGAGTAATTAATTTGAGTGCCTTTTAACTTAGAATTAAAGAATGCTATTGGGCATATTCCTTGATCTGGCTGCTGTTGGAGCAAGACTCCCAAAGCCTCAGCTAACGTGCCGGTACAGAGTAAAAATGACTTGGTGTAATCGGGAGGCGTCAAGACCAGGGGGAATTCATTATGGCTGATTTTAATGCATCAAAGGCCTCTTGGTACTCACGGGACCAGCTGAGCCTCTCACCTTTTCTAATCAGGTTAGTTAGTGGAGTTATGGTTTTGGACTTGTCTTTGATAAAGGGGCAGTAGAAGTTAGCTGTCCTCAGGGTTTCGAGTTTCGCTATAGCCAAGACATTGTTAGGCCTTCTCGCGAGTTTATGTGACCTAGATACAGCACCTCTGTCATCATAATTTTGCATTTCGAGGACTTCATGATCATGTTGTGTTCTTTAAATATTTCTAATACCCATGTGAGAATCTCTAGATGCTCCTCCGCGGTTTTAATGTAAATGAGCATGTCATCCTGAAAGACATGTATGTTCTCATATAGCCGCTCATATAGTAAGTCAGTCAAATAGGACTGGAAGGTGTGCACTGAGTTCTTCGCACCCTAGGGCATACGTGTCAATTGAAATTTACCCCAGGGCGTCTGAAATGCGAAGCACTGCCTAAGTTCAGGGGCTATGGATAATTGATAATATCCAGAATTCAGATCTAATAGACTGAAATAACTGTATTCATTTAAGTCATTTAAAATGTTATGAATTCTAGGCATCGGGTAATCTAATGTCGTAGTGACATTGTTCACTTTACGTAAGTCTGTAGTGATGCGTATGCCTCCCTTGTCCTTACTAACCACATGAATAAGAGAGTTCCAGCGCGAACGGCTGGGCTTGATTATTCCCACTTTCAAGTACGAGTTGATCTTGGCTTTCAATGCGCTGAGATGAACTTTAGGAATGGGATATTGCCTGACAAATATAGGGTGGGATTGGTCAATCTCAAATTTTACCATTACATTATTCACCCATGAGAGCATCTCAATTTCTTCAGCAAAATTACCCTTATGACTATTTAATAGCTCGTCCAGTTGCATTTTTATATCGATGTCAAGTTTACCCTTCACCATGCGGTTAATCACACTGTTTTGTGTGATCACAATTTCCTCGCCTTGAGAATCCTTAAGCTGGAATTTTGCCATAGTAATAAAGTCATTACCCAAAATGTCTTTGTATTGTCGTTCTTTAAAATCGTGTACTAAAAAACGCCGATTCTTAAAGTATATTTGCCAGATCTAGACATCGGCTATTAGTACCCGACTAATGGAACATTGTTGATGTCAGATAAAATTATATTCTCTTGGATGTGGGTTACTTTATTACCCAGTTGATTGACGATGTCATGATGTAGTAATGAAATTTCTCTGCCTGTATCAATAATCATGGGGATAAGCCAAGTCCCCTATACAGGCCTCTATGTAAAACAAATAGTTATTCCCGCGTTTAGCTAGCACTTCATTAGAGATAATGTTAGGAGGCCGATCGGTGGCTGTCTGATCAGTCTGTTCTAGTTTAAATCACAGTCTCAGGACATTTGATGTGGACTGCTGCATTTCCAGCACTTTTTTTTGGGTGGTGATTTGGGTTTTCCACGTGGTTGGCCCCCCCCCCCCCTTCCCCATCCCTTTCTAAGATGGTGATTTGTTTCTTAAGCTCTACAATCTGAACCTTTTGTGCTTCAATGATCTCTTTATGTTCAGCCACACGGGAATCGATAATGGATACTACGTCAGCCGACATTTTGTAAATTTCTTTCCTGACATCAGCTTGAATTGCCTCTGCATTGTTAGCGCTGGCTTGGGCTTGACCATCTATGCCAATTTTTTCAGCCTCTGCGGCGAGTGCAATAGCATTTGCGAAGGATTCCAGATTTTTCAGCATAAACACCATGCAGAGTTCAGGTCGAACTGTCCTTTTCAATTTGAGGAGGAGGGTCTGATCTCTACGGTCAGCAAAACCTTCATCTGCCTTCGCCATATGACTAAACAGTAGCTGCAACCTGAAGGCATACTGATATATATTCTCCCTGACCTGCTGCTTCGCTTGGTAGAATTCTAATTCTGCATTGGCTATGTGTTCAATATTAGGAAAAAGTTCAAGCAGTTGTTGCTTTAGCTCTGGATATTCGTTACATTTGGACAGCGCATGTTCATTGTAGCATGTCGTGGCTTTGCCCTTCACCTTCGAACGGACAACGCTTAGCACAACAAACTCCAGCCATTCTGCAATTTGTTTTACTGCCTATACAGCATCAAAGAATGCCTTGGTGGTGACAGAACCTTCATCCCTGGAGAACATAGGGATAAGATTGGTGAATCCGACAATGGAGTTGCTCCTACAGCTGCCTGAGAACTGCTTTGAACGCCACTAGAAAGATTATTTGAAGTTTGTTCGGGCACCATTGTGATATTTTTAATATGTTTATATTAAAAATCTTAAGTTAGTTTATAAATAAGAGGATCAAAGGTACTGGCGTTGAATAAGAAATAGAGCAGTTTATGAGATACACTATATGATCAAAAATATCCGGACACCCCTCACAGATCATCGATTGGCCCAATGTCACATGATAATGACTTGCACATCATTTAAATAGCTTCCCACACCTTCAGACACAACTCTGCTTGGACATTGGCAAGAATGGGTCGTTCGACAGAGCTCAGTGAGTTCCAACGTGGAACCATCGTTGGATGTCACCTATGCGGCAAGTCCGTGCGTGACATTTCCAGCCTTCTTCAGATACCCAAGTCAACCGTAGGCGATATCATTATGAAATGGAAGACCCGGGGATCAACAACAGTTCAACAACGAACCGGTAGATCCAAGAAACTAACGGACAGAGACCGTCGAGTGCTTCGTCGTGTCACCCGCAGCAACCGGAAGTCCTCGGCGGAAAAAATTGCCACAGAGTTTCGAAACGCCTCTGCAAATGATGCCACTACCATGACAATTCGTCGGGAAATGCACACGATGGGATTCCATGGCCGTGCTGCTGCCCACAAGCCCCACTTCAGCAGGGTCAACGCCAAGCGACGTCTGGAGTGGTGCAAAGCCCACAGAAACTGGACAATGGACCAATGGAAACGTGTAATGTGGACAGACGAATCTCGCTACACACTCTGGCAATCCGATGGACGAGTTTGGGTTTGGCGCATACCTGGAGAACGCTTCTTACCTGAGTACACAGAGCCCACAGTCAAGTTCGGAGGAGGAGGAGTCATGGTGTGGGGCTCATTTTCATGGTACGGACTGGGCCAGCTCGTTCCTGTGCAAGGAATCATGAACTCCGACCGTTATCTGAATGTTTTGGACAACTGTGCACTTCCAACGTTGTGGCAATTTTTCGGAAACGGGCCATTTCTCTACCAACACGACAATGCTCCGTGCCACAAAGCGAGGCGTGTACAGCAGTGGTTTGCTGACTCAGGGGTCGAAGAAATGGGTTGGCCGGCACAAAGTCCCGACCTCAATCCTATAGAGAGTCTGTGGGATGAATTGGAAAGACGCTTGCGGGCCAGATCACATCGGCCAACTTCTGTACCTGAACTGATTCTCGCTCTTCGGGAGGAATGGAGGAACATTCCGGAAAGTACCTACCAACATTTGGTGGAAAGTCTTCCCCGAAGGGTGGAAGCTGTGATTCGGGCAAAGGGATGTACAACGCCCTATTGATTTCCATGAAATCGTGGCTAGAGCGCAAACGTGCATGTGTCCGGATATTTGTGATCATATAGTGTATAATATTTGGCCCATTCCACTCTCCTGTCCTTATGATGCTGTTTTAGAAGAGTAGTAGTTTTGAGTTTGCAGTTTTTAAAGTAGCTACATCCTGCTACTGCTCGATAAACTACTAATTTGGAAACATTTATGTTGGGTTGCTCGATGAAGTTATTCGTTTTAAACTCATTGTGGAATTGCTCATTTGCTTTATCATCCAACCTTTTTGTCGGCGAGTCAGGGTATGCCATCTACTAATGGATTTTTTTTTTTGCCATATTTCTGAAAAATGGTAATCTGGAAAATATCTTGGAACATCTATATTGTAATTATATCCCATGATTAATTATATGGCCTAGGGTAAAAGACATATACATCCACCAGGACAAAGCATCCAGCTACACAGCTAAGTCGATTTTCCAGTATTGTGTTCAAATAGAACAGAAAACTGGGATTAAGCTTTTCCCATTCTCAGACATACCTGTCAAGTCATCTGAAGCTTCTCCCATGGGTTTTTGTGGATTCAGTTCCTTTAAAAGAACTCTTCATGAAGATGTCTGAGAACATTTTCTGGATTATGGAAAGCCTGTCAGGAGGAGTGAAACAGAATCGACCTCACTCTTCTTCATACTCTCTTACAGTGAAACTAAGATGTTGAACTATTGCTAGAAGGAAGGCTCATCACATTGTGACGAAAAGAATTTTGCCACTACGGATTCGTTTTATAAAACGCATCTGCCTTGGTTAAAATTCCAATCTATCGTTATTACATCTAAACTTTTGCAAAATTCATGTTGATTGTTTGTTCCCCCAATTGATAGCCCATCATTTCAAGCTCTTATATCTGTCACCAAGGGGGAAGGCCAGGACGGATGATCGAGTATCCATGGCAATGGAGAGCATCCATGGTGGGGGGAGACAGCGAAGAGGAAGAGCAGGCTTCCAACGGTCTCGAGGCTTGGGATGAATCGGACGAATGAAAGAGGGAAGATCAAGGGCAGACAAGAAGCAATAGAGAAACTCATGGGAAAACATAAAAACACAAGGCTGGAAGAAAAACTCTCAACCTGATGCACATGTGTTTTGAAATGACTATTCTACATGCCTGTTAAGTAGACAGATTGTTGTCTACAGATAATACTTTTATTGATGAACAAGTAATGCAATCCAGGGAGCTGTCATTTCTTCTCAGTCATGAGCCCCCAACAATCACAAGAGGTCAGGATTGGTGTTCATTTGACGAAAGTAAAATGAAGAATAATGTAAGGTTTTGAGAATTAATTAGCCAAATTTAGAATATTCAGATTATTTATGCAAATGAGCTATTTTATTATTCACATTCAGGATTGTCTATTTAGATTCAGAAGTTAAAAGTTTATATAAAGTTTAGAAGAGTTTTTAAGTAGAGAAAGATTAAATAAAGTTATTAATTATTTTAAATATTTTTTATGCGTGGGTGTTAGGAGTTGTTAATAGGGAGCCAAGTTTTAAGGTTTGTCAGAAGGAGAAAGTAAGAGTCAGTTTACACAGCTTTGTTTTGATCGTTAGAATCATATTCAAGGATCGAAATTGTATGGTCAGAGTAGGACAAGTAAATCGGAGAACCGGATGAACAGATAGAAAGCAAGAAAGATGAATGTAGGGATTGAACTTTGGATTTTGAAGGGAGAAAAGAGACAGGGAATGAGCACGTGGATGCCGAAGTTTGATTGGCTGTCGAAAATCGAAATTGTTTTGTCAGTTATGCTGAGTGAAAAATTTTAGTCAATAGCAATGTAACGATTCCCGTAGCCGAGTGTGCGGCAAACTATTCATAAATTTTTATACTAATTCGGCCTCCATCTGGTAATCCTCGGATTCCAGATGGGAAGTTTTAAATTTTAGTATTAATCCAGTTTGAGTTTTAGTTTATGAAAATGTAACCGTCAGGTTAAAATTTAGTTAGCTCGCGTTATCGAGGTGTTTTTGAGGAGTTTCTATCAAGCTGAGAACCAGCGTCATCAATTACAGTAATTTCACGGTTTGCGAGGGATGTTGCAAGAATGTGTACCGAGCCCCGTGGAGTACCCAGATCCAGTACAAGAAGCCAGAGACGATCTTCCTGTGAGCCACTCCGTTGGAAGAGAAGGACCCCCCCCTCCCGCCAAGCTTTGGTAGCAGAGAGGACGAAAGAGATCCAAGAGCGGACAGATTGAGAAGACACGGTATAGCCCATTTCCAAATTTATGTCTCAATGGCCATTCTTTCTGTTTCATTTCATAACATTCATATTTGGGAAGGGATTATTCTATCAAACAGTGGGAAGGACAATTATAACGTATCTTAGAACAGTCACATTAGACGTAGAGAACCCTGAGTACCTTAATCTAAATTCTGTATTTTATCCAGTTAATTATTTTGTTGTATTTATTAAAGTCTTACGTTCAGACCTTTATTCAGTAACAAAATAGCAAATTGCTTAGTCAGTAGTTTACATTCATTGTTAATTTGGAGCTATTAAAGCCATATTTTCATTTTACATTCCGAGAGAAATAGAACATTTCACAATTAGAGTCCCAGTTGAACATTGTTACCACTGTGTAATCTTAAATTCAGTACAACCCGAATTCCCTTAAGATATAAATTGTATAATCGAACAATTGAGAATTACATTCCTACGTAATTTACATATTACTATTGTTAATATATCATTATTGTTATACCCAGAACTTCTGATCATTGTCGTATAAGTTTAGTCGAAAGGAATCCTTAATTAATAATCATTCTGTTGTATGCCACACAATTTAATTACTAAGTCATCATTTAGAATTGTGATTACTCATTGAAACGTATAATTAGTCATATTGCCACAAGTCATTTCTTAATTGCAAATTGTATCATTTTATTTGAATCTTAATTGGAGCTAGACCAAGTTGAATTTCATATCTTAAATTATCATATCATTTGCATTACCTTCCATACAATATTGTTTTATATACCCTTGTTGAATATTGAATAAACATTATATGTTAAATTGTTAAGTCAGTCTAAATGCCTATTCTTTCCTCTAGGTCAGGCCTGTTTAAGCGGGAAGTATCTAGTATGTAAGTGGGTAATATATAAATTATCATAAACTTTGTGAATAGTATAATTCACTGGCGCAGTCTTTTACCTAACATAATTATAATAAATTACTCGACCATGAATCTTTGAATATTATCCCCAGGACCCTTACAATAACATTAAGCAGTGAACTGGTGAGTGTGGCAAACGAAAGAGCTGTGTGCAGATAAGAAGTGAGTTTGTCAAATCCACTATTTGTGGATAGGGACTATATGACAAATCCACACGATATGGCAATTTGTAACACTATGGAACTGCTCAGCCTTGTTGGGTCTAGAATAGGGCATGGTTTAAAAACCCTCGGAAAAATTGTGATTCCCCAACTCATACCACCTGGAGCGATATTGACAACCAAATGACATTGGGAAATGGAGAAGCAGGACCGAGTCGAGCAGATCGGAGTCTGCTGGGACCCTGGGCAACACAGTCCACACACCGACTAGGAAATCAGGTGTCAATTGGGTTGACAGATCTACAGTGGCAACGGGAGGACCACTGTGAGAAGGCAGTGGTAAAGGAGCGTTCATTTGCCATCGATCAGCATCAGCAGAAAGGAACAATATGGATGCAGAGTAAAGCTAAGTACTGTTGTGATAAACAGAGGTTAGTCAAAAGTAATGGCCGATCACCGTGCAAACTTTTAAATGGGCACCAGACAGGAACCACTCACTGCTAATCTTCAGTAGAGTCCATCATGCTCGATGGTCTTCATCCAACGATCAGCCAGTTGGCGGATGCCCTCGTAAAACCACTCCTCCGGTTTCTGGGCGAAAAAGTCACGCACATCATCTTCAACCTCACTGACATTGGCGAAGTGCCATCCACGCAGGAAGTGCGCCATGGACTGGAAGAGATGGTAGTCGGAAGGTGCCAGGTCGGGGCTTTATGCTAGATGTGGCAGAACCTCGATTTTTTCCAGCAGTTGATGACACACCTTCACCCGTTGTTGTGCTTGCGCGGATGTCGGCTCGTGGGGCACAATTCGGCAGCTCCTGTTGACCTTTCCCATGGCATACAGATGTCGAACCACACTCTATTGTAATGTCCCGATGTCCTGTGGGTAATCCACGAGTGGTACTGCCTGGGTTGGCTTCCACTTGTTGCCATAGGGCTACGTCATTCACTTCTTTGGGTCTTCTGCTCCTTGGCGCATCTTCCAGGCCCATGTCTCCAGACGAAAAGCGGGAGAACCACCGTTGTGCTGTCTGTTCATTGGTCACACCCTGACTTTCCGCCCTGCAAATTTGGGCGGCTGCTGCTCGCGCACTGGTCCCCTTTTTCCAAAAGTGATGAAGGAGCCCACGTATCACCAATTTTTCTGACATATTTTTACACTGGCTGATGCAGGTGGCACAATGTCTATGGCATTCAAATTCGTACCGACGTTTCTTCCCACTCTTTTCTCTTAATAAACTACGATATACCCTTGTCAGAATTCAAAAAAGATTTATGCGAATTTTATTAAAGCTCCGCAAACCTGCGTCAGTTTCCCATTTGCGTAATTCCTTCGGCATTGCTTCTGTAAATCAACTCTATATTATATAGGCTTTGCTACATTTATGTATAAAGTGATCAACAGTCAGTTATCACTTTCAACTACTTTTTTAATTCAATGTCAGAATGATTTCCATTTTCATGCAACTCGTTATGCTCATGCCTTCAGAATTCCCCTAGCAAGGAGAAACTCCAGCTGCGAAGCATCTTTATTGCTGGTACTGGACTATGGTCCTCTTTTCCAATTGACATTCGTTCCTCCCTAAACATCGCCATCTTTAAAATAAAATTAAAGAATTGTTTTTTTAATAATTAATTCTATTATACTTACTAACATTTGTTTACTAACTTTCTTGATTTATACAGGGTGTTTCAAAAGGTATAATCCAACTTCACACACAGATAGGAGGCAGTAAGGTGAACAGATTCTGTTCATACATGACGGGTTGGAACTCAACCATTGTCAAGTTAATGGGGGAGCAAATGACAAGCCATAAAGCATGCAAATGATGGCACAACACAAACAGGTTGCAGCTCTTTGTAAAGGAACACACACGTTTTTGGAGATGTGTCCTTGGCTATTCACATGCAAATGTGGTTCCAACATAATGGAGCGCCCGTTCATTTTAGCTGTGATGTGCGCAATTACCTTCATGCAACTTTTGGTAATCACTGGTTAGGAAAAGATGGACCTGTGGCATGGCTTCCTAGGTCACCAGATCTCAATCCGCTGGGTTTCTTTTTTTTGGGGCTACATGAAATCAGCTGTGTACCGAACACCTGTGACAAGCATTGAAGATCTGGCAGCACGCATTGCAGTGTTTCAGACGAGATCAGAGAAATGCCCGGAATCTTTGGCCGCATACAGGAGTCCATTTTGTGCTGATACCTTGCATGTGAGGCCATGGCTCACTCACATTTTGAGCATCCTTCAGTGGATTCGTAGTTTCATAATAAATAAGTGCACAGTGCATATTTACTCATGTGTTTTCATCTACACTCTGATTACTGCTTCTCCCTCTAACATTACCCTGGCAAAGGTTGAGTTCCGACCCCTCATGTATTAACAAAATCTGTTCATCTTCATGCCTCTTACCTATATGTGAAGTTTGGATTATACCTTTTGAAACACGCTGTATATGGTTAATTATTTTTTGTTTTTGTGATTAATCTGTAATCATTTTGCTATCCAGAGACCTACCTTGTCGGCCGTAGGGCCATACTGGCCCTGAATAGAAGTAACCTTAATTAATTAATTAATTGATTAATTGATTAATTGATTAATTAAATAAATAAAATAAATAAATTTTAAATATCTACTTACTGATTTACTGGAAGGAGTATTGTTATCTACAAAGTTTGCTAATAATTCCACACCAGGAGAAATTGAATCTGGATATCTTGTCATCTGAAATTATTAAATGAAGTTCCTAGTTAAATACTCATGCTAAAATCATTTATGCAAATTCATATATGGGTCATTCTACCATAATGGGACCAAAACATGTACACTACTGTTTATAAAAATCGTAACACCCTGATGGAATGGTCTAATCCATATGCAATTTGCAATATTTGCATACAATGGGTCCGAGTATAAATGATTAGATTTTCAGAGTAATTGCTTGAAAGAACACCATGCCTCGACGACGACGAAGGGTACCATATCAACAGCTGACAGACTTTGAAAGAGGACGCATAATTAGTCTGCGTGAAGCGGGATGGTCGTATCGTGACATTGCTGCTCGTGTAGGACGTAATGCAACGACAATTATGCGTGCATGGAGGCAGTGGAGCGAAGAGAACAGGGCACACCGAAGACCAGGCTCAGGAAGACACAGCACGACGACACCGCGAGATGACAGACACCTCTATCGCATGTGTGTAGCAGATCGTACAGCCACTTCCACAGTGTTAGCACAACAATGGGGTGCTACAGTAGGCAGGACAATGTCTGCTAGCACTGTACGACGCCGTTTGATTTCCAGAGGATTGATGGCACGAGTACCATTGTTGCGGATTCCTTTGACTCAAAACCACCGGCGCCTCAGGTTGCAATGGGCCCATCAACACCAACAGTGGCAAGCTGAATGGCAACAAGTTGTGTTTTCGGATGAGTCAAGGTTTAACTTGCAGCACCATGATGGCAGGATACGAGTCAGAAGACATCGTGGCGAGCGCGACCTTCCAGAATGCATCCTGCAGCGTCATTCAGGAAAAACGCCAGGGGTGATGGTGTGGGGTGCAATCAGTTACCATGGCCGTTCCCGTCTGATCAGAATCCATGGCAATCTGAACAGTGACCGGTACATCAGAGAAGTTGTGCAACCCGAGGTCATCCCCTTCCTGCAGAACCTTCCAGGCGCTGTATTCCAACAGGACAATGCCCGACCGCATGTGGCCAGAAATGTCCTCGCCTTTTTCCAAGCACATCAGACGCCCTTGTTCCCCTGGCCTGCTCGTTCACCAGACATGTCCCCAATCGAACATGTGTGGGACAGGGTTGCTCATCAATTGGCTCGTCAGACTTCTGCAGCAGTAACTGTGGATGAACTGTATACCCGTGTAGACAGAGCATGGCAGGATATTCCCCAGGCCCTTATTCAGAGCTTGTTTGACTCAATGCCACGACGTTTAGAGGCTGTAATTGCATCCCACGGTGGTTTCACCCGATACTAATGTGACAATAAAACGCATTGTATTGACCTGAAAATCTAATGGTTTCTTTTCTGACCCATAATATGCAAATGCTCCAAATTTAATGCAGATTGGGCTATTCCATCAGGGTGTTGCGATTTTTATAAACAGTAGTGTATATGCAAGGGTAATGAACATTTATTACACATTTTGGCCTTGCATAAACAATTCCAAACCTAACTTAAGATTAACTGGTCCTATGTCTTTAAAAAAAAACAAAAAAAAAACAACTTGTTTAACCATGTTTTAAGAAGCGTATATATTTTTTATATTTTTTAATTGATGCAGCCCTCTACTGAACATAGTTATATTGTTTGTAACATTTTGCACTGATCGAGCTAATTAACATTTTTATTTTATGTAATGGTTTTATATAAAAATTTTTTTGATGCCATGCGATTCCTAATATTCCATTTATTTCATTTTTAACATGTAAAATCCTAATAAGTTATTTTTAACCAGAGTTATTTCAGCTTTTTGGGAGGTAATGTTAAAAAGTCAACTCTGTTATTCAAGATGAAAAGTATTGAAACGAAGCATTTTATTATTTTCAAAAAACGACATTTTTATATAATCCTTTCCATGTGATGATTGAAAAGTTCTGAGAAAGTTTAAAGACGTACCTTAATAGATTTACTTGGAAAAGCAAAGATTAAACTGAAAAGATTAATTGATGCCAATACTGTTATCATATTTTTATGAGTAAGTTTACCACTATAATGGGAAATGGTTTGTTGTGAAACAAAATTGGCTGGTCTTTGTTTTAAAGCAGAATTAAGTTTTGATTATTTGTTCGGCCTAATATGCACAAAACGCGTTTTCTAACAGTACGTCCACCCTGTTACCGTCAACCTGTTACTATGTAATAAGTAACAGGATGGATTCGTAGGTAACAGATGACTTTATTCGTATAGTAACCATTTTGCTATGCCACTAGCTCAAGGAGCTATCAGCACAGCTGGCTAAAACTGACCACAGGATACTTATAGTGAATGGAATGCTCTAAAAACACCATCCTTACAGTAGGCCTATGTCTGCATAGGAATAGATTGGATGGGAACAACTTGATCACCCACCTAATAGTCCGGACCTCGCGTCCAGTGACTACCAACTGTTCCGGTTTCTAAAGAAGTTCATCGGCAGCCAGTGGTTCAACGACGATGAAAAAGTGAAAACTGCGTGACTTTCTTCACCGGTGGCAGACTACTATGAAGTAGGGTTTCCCCTAAGTACTCGATATATCGATACTTTCAAAAATTGGTCACGGGTATTTCTAACGATACTTGTTTGGTATCGATACATAGGGCATCGTCCTTTCCAAAGTATCGATTTAGAAAGAAAAAAAATCTCCGAGTTGCTTTGATAACGGACCAATAGCAGACTCTCAACTGATTGCGTCTGAAATGATACGTGATCACTTAAGCCAATGGGCTAATTAAGGCAAGTTTACATTTCATTGGTTGGTCAGTGTAGTATATTTAAACCTGGAAATCTCTGCATGCAACTCAGATTCTTTATTGTACGACAACAAGGAGGATTGCCCATCATCAATTCGGTAGGATCACATGTTTTATTAAGTACTATATATCTATGGTATTAAAGTAATCTTGCTTCAAGAAGGTTTATTTCCAGTCTCTCCTAGCTGCGTCCAGAGTGATTAAGCAAATCGGAAAGCTTATGAAGCATTCAAGCAGTGAGATAGAGGAGTCAGTCCAACCTCCTCCAACAAATTTAACTTATTCTAGTTGGAGCATTCATGACGAATTAGTAAACAAAGCTCATCAGACCAACGATGAAGCAGGTGGTGTGTCAGTTGAGCTCAGACAATACCTAAATCAAAGCTTTTCAAGTAGAATGTGCAATCCATTAAAAGAATGGCAAGCATTGGCTACAATCTACCCAAATGTGTACAAAATTGCTATGTAGTATACGTATGTTTAGGATACCTCTGTGCCTTCAGAGTGTTTGTTTTCTCGAGTAGGAAGAATTGTAAGCCCAACTAGAAACAGATTAAGTCTAAGAAAATTGAACATGTTGTTTTTGCAAATTATTGATGACACTTTTTGGAATTAAAGAATCGTAGAAGGCAATATGTGGTTGTAACTTTACTAGTTAACTTTAACCTTCTAGGCTATTGGGAAAGAGTATGCTAAAATATAAAATAATGAACTATTTTTAAAATAAAAGTATATATATATATATCGATACATTGAGAGCATTGGGTATTTGAAACTTAGTACTAAAAAAGTATGGAGTACTCTCCAGTATCGATACTACATCAGTTAGGAAAAACACTACTATGAAGTAGACATGCAGAATTTCATTGAGTGCTATGGTGAGTGTTTAAATAAACTTGAAAACTATATGAAAAAATAATTACAGGTTTACAGAAGTTTTGAAAAAATATATAGTAGTTTTGTTTTTATTACAAAACAGATCTTACTTTAAAAATACCCCTTGAATATTGTCAAAATTATGTGCATTAAATTTGGAGTAAATTTTTATAGCCTATAACCTGCAAGTTAGCTTACCTAAAAAATCGGAATATCAAGATGATTGTGCTACATAAATTTAACCTGTATATTATAGAGGTACAGAGTACAAAAAACATGCTCCAAAATTAATCCACGTAATTTTGACAATATAGCCACGCGCAAGAGTGGCAATTTTTTACGTGGGCCGTTAAATGAGGTATTACATTATTTTAATTTATGTTATACAAATAATTTCAGGTAGTCATGGCTCCAAAATTGAACATGTTAGAAACAAAAACAGTATAGAATGAGAAGAGATACTGATCCAAACGAAGAGAAAAATATTTGAGAGCAGAACAAGACAGCAAAGAAAAAAAGAAGATAAATGATGGTGTCGTTAAAAACTTATCCGAGATGCCGAAAGAGAGCAGATAAAAGTTAGAAGAAAACGGAAAGAAGCAAAATGAAGACATAGGAGAAAGATAGCAATGTTGCTATGCCTCTTGACACTAGAAGCGCAGAGGTCACTGGCTAGAAACTTTTATGGGGGCCCCCTTTCTTCGTCAGCCCCTGGCCATTTGCCAGTCTAGCCATCCTAGTTACACCCCTGCCTCTTGAAACCCCTGATATAGGAAAGGAATTTGGGATTACCAGTTCCAATATTAGCTTTCAAAAGGCACGTGTAAAAAAACAGGTTCGGAGAGACCATGTTATAAGAGATTTGAAAAAACTTAAAAAAAGCTATATGAAGCTGAAAAAACAGTAAAAAAGTACAGACAAGGTTGTGTCATTTATCATCCCCTGATAAAAGTATTTTTATAAGATCAATGTTATTAATTAATAAAATTTTTTCTTTAAATGGTAGTCAACTCTGTTACTTATAGTCACCTCTGTTATAGGTATGTCAACCCTGTTATGTTACATTATGATGAAAGAAAATATTAATAATATACGTATTAATTAATAAATAATAATATAGAATGTTTCTAAATGTGCATTACATTAATGCAGTATAGTTTTAAGTATTATATAGGACTTAAATAAGGATTGTCAACAATTAAAGTATTTAAAATTTTACAGTAAATTTTATATTTTACCAAATTTGAAAAAAATAAATAATTTAAATAAACATTCCAGCATAAAAGAAGTATATACTGAAAATGTAATACATTTATTGTGTCTCTAAAAACATTCAAGCATGCAACAAGTCATTGTTTATCTATTAGATTAATTTAATTTTGGTAACAGAGATGACAATTTTAATACACCCTATAACCTAATTTGAGCCCTCTTATCTAAATTGTATACACTTCAGCGCTGCCACTCAATGAAAAAGCTTGTAGAAGTAAGTAGAGCTTACATAAACTAATAATGTCTGGTTTGATTTTGGTTTGTTTGGTATTAACGTCCTTTTCAACTGCCATGGTCATTTCAGGACGGCGTTCTAGCGGCCGCAAATTTTGCCTCGCAGAGTTTTTTAACGTGTAGCCAGCAAACGACTATACGGGACCACTGATAATGTCATTGTCATAAAAAGTCACAGGCCATACTGTGATTATACACCTTTCAGTATCTCAAATATGGTCCCATTCTGGTAGAATCACCCATATAATTAAAGAAAAAAATTAAATTTAAAAACTACATTTTTAACTGAGTTTTTGCATCTCTATCCAAAAAATCTGAAACATTTTGTTTCATGGAAAAATTCTGTCATGTTACATAACATAAATTTTGAGATTTAATGATTTAACTCCATTATGAAACATGAAAAGACATGGCAGCACAGGATATGTTTTATCAGTACTGTTAATTGTCCTAATGACATGGCAGCACATGAAATCAGAGATTTTTGGAAATGATAATTTATTCTGTCACAATTCACAATTAACAACAAATCTATGTAAAGATAACTACTTTAATTCAAACATTTTGTTGGTATCCAGACAATTGCCACTTGGACAACTGCCACCTAAGACAACTGCCACCTAGGACAATTGCCATCCAAAATGCCCCAGACAAGCACTCTAACTTAAGAAAATATTTTAATTTAGATTTTGAATGATGTTTTAAACGAAAAACCTTAAGATTTGAAATTACAAAGTAAAATATGTAAATTAAAATTCTTTCAGCTATGGTAATAGAGAGATTCAGTGAAGAAAATGTTGGGGGAAATAACAATAAAGAAAATAAAATTTTCAGGGATGGGAGAGAGGGGGAATAACAACATTCAAATCTCCACCCTTCCCGATTATTTCATTCGACGGCTTTTAAATATGCTATTACTAGAAGCGAACCCACCCGACTGTATAATTAGGAAATAGTCCATTGTTAGATTTTTGACACACATCGCTCTCCATACTTTTGGGACAAAGTCCACCGTCGCTGTTTTTATATATACTATATTGTGCCTTCTGTTGATAATTTCTTCATTAAGCTCCATTCCTCGTTTTCAATTATATAAAATTTATAGCAAATAAGTTAACTCCATGTAGGAAGATAGACTAATTTGAATAGATTTAGAAAAATTGCCATTGGAGTTATACACATTCGTTTGTGCTATAACTTCAGCATTTAGAAAAAGAGTCTGAATAAGAAATATTTTGTCTATAATAATAAAAAACATTTTTTTATTATAATTAACTGAACAATGCTGAAGAAACTTATTGGAATTATAATTCACAAAATGTAATTTAGTTTACTTTTTGGAAAAAAAAAGTCAATTCCATTTTTTAAAAACTGCATTTTTAACTCGTTTATACTTTTGGATAACTTTCAGTATTAACTTCAGTCCTAAAGCGCCAATATCAATCAACTTTTCAATTCTTATACATACGTCCAAATAATTATTTTTATTCTATATTAGATTTATTAAAGAATAGCTGATGAGCGGTCTGAGAGAATTTATTTAAGCGCCATATTCCAGATGTTTAAAGGTGTTTGAATCAATTGTAAATAACAGTAGAAAAGAAAATGAAAATTCCCTGGATCGATACAGGAACCTTTGCCTAATTGCACCCACACAGATCAATTAAGCCATTGTTGACTGTAGGCTCTTGGCTTAACTTTTCATTTAAATTTAATGTCATATCAACCCGGATCCACGACAATAACAAAAACAAACAAACAATTATTTTATTCAAACAAATACATTTTAATAATAATAATAATAATAATAATAATAATAATAATAACCCTCGTGTGGTCCTACGTCCACGTCGTGCGAGGGGGGCAACATCTTAGAGGGATGGCCCTGGTTAACAGGTCTAATTTACTCTACCCTTAGATTAATCTTGAGGGTCCAGATGACCCAGTAGGGCTGATGAGCTGATTACATCAACCAAGGGCCTGCTGATGATGGAGATGGCTAACAGGACCACCCATTTATTGGTGATCAATATGATTAGTGCTAGTGCGTTATCTGATACCGGCTCGGACGTCACCCGGGTTACCAAGGTCCGCGCTCGTGGGTTAGGCAGAGGCTCACGTTCGAAAAATATGCCACAATCTCCCAGGGCCACTGGTGGAGAAAGCAGCACCAACCCCTGTTCGGCTACTGCAATGCCACAACCTGTCCCTAGTGTTTCAAGAGCTTCTTTGCCCTCGACCACTAAGGCAGGCAAGCCACGCCAACGCATGAAATGGACCAATGACATAAACTGTTTTATCATGCGAGCCTACTACGCAGTCACTAAATTGGAAACTGACACTACAGCTTACAGACAACGCTTATATAACATTTTCAAAGAGACATATCCTCACATCACAGTCACTGAACAACGCATTGCAGATCAGCGTCGCACAATTGTTATGAAAAATTTAATACCCTTACCCACGCTACAGAAAATAAAGCAAGAAGTTGCACAACAGCTACAAGAACACGAGCCATCTACACAAACTGACACTCAACACACAGAATCAAACACTAACATTGACATCACTAATGAACTTGTAGAACACACACTCAACAATGAACTTCCCCATGATATTCATCCACAACACAACATGAATGCCAAACTTATTGACACATTAAATGACACCCTACAAAGATACCTTACAGTTTACACGGGAACAGATCCCACACAAAGACCAGGTATACCTAAAATAAACATAAACAGCAAAACAGGGGAAATTTTATCTTACATGAACACACATATCTTACCACAGTACATTGAAGAAAATCTGTCTTTAGAATACATACACCTACTTATTTACACTGGGGCTCTTACAGTTATATCCACACTGGGTAGGAAACCAATCCATAAAAATACACAAAATTCATATACCCAACAGAAACCTAAATGGCAAAAGCGGATTGAGTCTGAGATTGACGAAATCCGCAAGCAGTTAGGTAGACTTACGCAGTACACTAAAAACAACACTTCATCAAAGCAGAACAAACGCCTCAGACAATTATTTAAGAAGATTAAAACACACACCAGACATGAGCAGCACAATCAACACATTACAGAATATATGGACACATTAAAACAAAAGTTAGCTGCAAAAACTCAACGCCTGAAGAGATACAAAACATGCACTCAGCGCAAACAGCAGAACAAGTTATTCGCAAACAATGAGAAGACATTCTATAAGCAGTTAAACAAAGATTATACACAGACACAAAACACTGGTCTGCCAACACAAACAGTACTCCAACATTATTGGTCGTCTCTTTGGTCTGTCTCAGTTGAACATAATAGGGAAGCTAGCTGGATCAGGGAAGAGGAGCAATTAGCATCCACACTATCAAACATGCCTTATACTGACATAACAACAGATGAACTCTCACAAGTCATTAAACGTACTCACAATTGGAAGGCTCCAGGTATAGATAGGATTCAGAACTTTTGGTATAAGCGCTTCACCTGTTTGCATCTGGCCCTTGCAAAACAGATTTCCAACACTTTGCAAACACCACAGACATTGCCACATTTCCTCACACAAGGAATAACATACATGGTACCAAAGTCACATAACACTACAGATCCCACACAATATAGACCTATCACATGCTTGCCTACACTTTACAAAATAATAACTGCCTGTATCGCAAACAAAATTTATACACACATAGACACAAACAACATTCTCACTGAGCAACAAAAGGGATGCCGTAGAAACCACATGGGTTGTAAGGAGCAACTCCTGATAGACAGTGTGGTCCTACGGCAAACTCACAATAAACATCGACACCTCCATGCAGCCTACATTGATTACAAAAAGGCCTTCGATAGTGTCCCACACTCATGGCTTTTATATACACTACGATTATATAAAATAAACCCTACACTTATCACTTTTTTAGAAAGTACAATGCTGCATTGGAGAACTACACTACACCTCACACTCAACAGTGAAACCATCACGACTGACAAAATACAGATAAACCGAGGCATCTTCCAGGGTGACTCACTGAGCCCACTCTGGTTTTGTCTTGCACTAAATGCACTTTCCAACAGACTGAATAGCACAACTTACGGCTACACAATTAAACATAATAAAAGCAGCCACTACACGCTCTCACACTTACTCTACATGGACGACATGAAAATCTACGCCTCCACACAAACACAATTGCACCAATTACTTGACATTACACAAACCTTTTCAAAAGACATACACATGCAGTTTGGGTTGGACAAATGCAAAACCATTCACATTGAAAATGGAGTACTCAGGGAAGGGGGCTTCACGTTAGATGAACCAGATCACATTGCTGCTATGGAAAATGACGAATTTTACAAATATCTAGGATTTAAGCAAGCCAAGCTTCTGGAGCACAAACACATAAAGAATACACTCACTAAACAATATCTTCATAGGCTAGAGACAATACTTAAAACGCACTTAAATTCCAGAAATTTAATCAAGGCCATCAATGCTTATGCCACGCCAATACTCTCCTACTCCTTTGGAGTCATACAGTGGACACACACAGATCTTGAGGGACTTGAAAGGAAACAACGTAAACTGCTTACAAAGCACAGAAAGCACCATCCACACGCAGCTATTGAAAGCACCATCCACACGCAGCTATTGACATAACAGATCTACACCAGAAACAGACTCAGTCACTCAGAGAATTCTTTCACTCTAAACAACACACATCACCATTACACAGAGCAGTCTGCATGGCTGATACAAAATACACACCTCTGAATCTGAACAGCATGCAGAACACCCATAACATTCCTACAACATGCACTAAACTTCAATCATGGCTCGGAAAGCAACTCCACGGTAGACATCCTTCTGACCTCAACCAGCCACACGTCGACGAAAAAGCGTCGAACTTTTGGTTGAGTGAAGGGAGTCTCTTTGGGGAAACTGAAGGAACCATGATTGCCATACAAGACCAGGTTATTAACACTAAAAGCTACAGAAAACATATTATCAAAGAATCGACCGACGGGTCTTGCAGGAAATGCCATATCGCAGAGGAAACCATCCAACACGTCATATCCAGTTGCAAAATACTCACGCAGACAGATTATTTGCACAGACATAACCAGGTAGCCAACATCATACATCAACATCTAGCTAAGATACACAAGCTAAGGGACATTCACACTCCTTACTATAAATATATCCCCGACACTGTCTTAGAGAACACCACACATAAACTATATTTTGACAGAGCTATAATCACTGACAAAACTATCCCTCATAACAGACCAGACATTACACTAGTAGATAAGCAAAACAAAGTGACTTACATAATTGATATCTCCATCCCCAATACACACAATTTACAAAAGACATACACTGACAAAATCACTAAATATACGGATCTTGCACACGAAATAAAACGCCTTTGGGGAGTTAACAGAGTACACATTGTTCCTATCATTCTTTCCGCCACTGGGGTTATTCCACACTCACTACACAAAAGCCTGTCAACACTAAATTTAAACCCACACTTATACAAAACCTTACAGAAAGCCACAATTCTAAACACATGTCACATAGTAAGGAAATTCCTACACTCAAACATCAATACTCCCACGAGTGGATAACTTTCCCTCCCTCGCATTTGAGTCCCTTGGGCTTTGGCCCTCTTTTGGGTCCGCCTCTGGGATTGGCTTCCGGACTTGATCCGAGTTTGGTTTCCCCAAACAATGATAATAATAATAATAATAGTTTAATTTAATTTAATTTATTCAGATCAGAATGTACAAGCAAATACAAACTGCCCCTACAGGTGATAAAACCCAAGCGGGGGAAAAAAATCAAAAGAAAAAGATTACATTTCAGAACAAATAACTCAAAATCAGATATTTAATAAAAATAGAATTGGTTGGGTCATTAAAAATGTCTACATCTTTATGAGAAAGAATTATATTATACAAAGTAACAAGTTTATAAGAAGGAGTAATGTCACCAATATTTGTCCTAGTACTAGGAGCTATTAAAGTTAAGATACTTATGACGACTTTTACTAGGAACTGACAGCCCAATAGATGACAGAACCTCGGGCATCCAAACAGCCCCAGAAACAATCCTCTTAAGGACATTAAGAAAAATATTAAACATGATACTGGAAAGAGTAAACACATTTATAAATTCCATATTGAGATCATGCTGTTAAATTTTTTTGGGGGAAAATTTATAAATGCAAAAAATTTCTTTTATAGGAGTAAAAAGTTTTGAGTTTGATGAGTAAACCAAATAAACACGCCATATGTGACTATAGGAACTACAATAGAAATAAATAACTTTATGATAGTTATAGCAGCTGCCACGTAAGTTGAACGATATTTTTGACATGCGCAGTAAGTCATCTCATCAATATGCTTTGTCTGGATTTTACCCATGATGCACTTGTTCTACTATAGTAATGGCGGAGATATCGTTGAAACGTGGAAAGCCTATTAAAAGTCATAATATAAAACAAATTGCATTCGAGTCGACTATTCTGCATCATTTTTTAATTTATTAATTTCATTTATTAATCTAATTTATATATTTAAAAGAAAAAACGAAAATAGAAACTAAATATAAATACGAAAACAATGTTTCGAAAACGAAAGCAGATGTTTCGTGGAATAGCTAAGCGACTTACTTCCTGTTAATGTCTATTGGCTGGCATTAGAAATGTCATCATCCTGTCGTTCAACTTGTGTGGCGGCAGCTATAATGGATTTTTTAAAAATGCGGTAAGCCTTTTCAAGAGGCCAATTCTACGGGAGACATCTCTTATGATGTTGTCAATATGCGGGGTAAAAGATAAGTTATAATTAAATAAAATGCCTAAATCTAAATAATAATAATAATAATAACAATAATAATAATAATAATAATAGGATCGATTATTAAAACTTTAGGTTTTTCTTTAGAGATTATAAATTATAACATCAAAAAAATTTATGGCCAACGCCATCGCCATTTAATAATTCGGTAAATTAACATTAGAAAATAAAATTTAAATAAACTCTTCCTCCAAACAAGGAAAAATCTTAGATAAAAAAATCGCCTTTTTCAGATAATTCGATAAAAATGATGTACAAATTATAAAAAAAATAATAAAAATCAATGCTTCATTTAAAGGTATGTCCTCTCTCGTGCTTTTACTTTGGGGTTTTGTACCTGGGGTTTTCCCCCTCCTTTGCACTTTAACAGTGGGGGCTTTATACATTGGGAGAGGGTTGGCTGGATCCCTCTTAAAAGTCCGCAACTATTAATATGTCGATATTCACCAAATTATCAGATTCCCTTTTTTATATCCTGGATCGGTCATGGTACTTTTTCTGTTAAGTACAAAAAAAAAAGATTCAACAAATGGAAATCGACGATGTGAAATGTGAATCCGATTCAATCTGATTCTCAAATCGCGGGCACACCCCCCCCCTCCCCATGTTTCAAATACTCCGTGGATTTCATTTTTTAAAATCAAATTTAATAAATATTTAGAATTTAGTGGAGTTTTTGACCACCTTTTTCATGTTTAGTATGTCCAAATCTATAAAATAAAATTGTTACTTTTTATTAAATCCATGCATAATCCCTATTGTTAGGGGGCAACTGTCCTAGTTGGCAATTATCCTAGAAAACCCATTTTGTTTAATTCAAAGGGACAATTTTCAGCCCTATGACACATGGTCAGCAAGTGCCATTAGAATTCCACTGCAAGATGCAATTATCAGAAAGCGGCTTGATTGCGACAACAGCTTTGAACCCCTTGAGGGAGAATAAAGTCAAACTGAAAAAAGGTGGTTTCATAGGAAACTGAAGGAAAGAAAAAAGTTAAAGGATATTAAGATTTCAATGAGAAAAGAGGCTATTTCATATGCTGGCATTAAATGTTGGTCCTCTTTACCAGATGCTATTCGCTCATCCCCAACCATTGCCATCTTTAAAAACAGATTAAACAACCCGAACTCCAACTCTTGTTAAATTTATCTTCTACTTTTTCATCAAGCAATATATTGTTTTACTTGCAATTGGAATTTATATTTGTTGTTAAATAATTTATCCAGGGACCTACCTTTGTCAAATATACAAATAATGAAGGATATGCATCTTTATGTGCATTAACAGTGCATTTGAAAATAATTATTTTATGATACAGAGTTTACATAAAACCAGAATGGCAGATTTTTTGTTTAATACAGCCCCTTTTCAAAGCTTAGAAACACTCCCTAATATGGCAAAATGTATTGCATCTATTATACATCCTATTCCCACCCTATCAAAAGTCATGGGACAACCCTGATTTGCATGAAAATGGGACATTCTTTTGCAATTTCACTGCTGGTATTCTTCCCAGCACCACATAACGGAGAGTATGCTATTATGAGATGATGCTTGTGTGAATGCTGTAAGAATGTCTCAAAGAAAAGAGCTTTCAGACTTCCAAAGAGGTACAATTGTTGGATGCCATCTCGCAGGCAAAACTGTTAGAGAG
This sequence comes from Rhysida immarginata, assembly GCA_023313115.1. Classification (NCBI taxonomy): domain Eukaryota; kingdom Metazoa; phylum Arthropoda; class Chilopoda; order Scolopendromorpha; family Scolopendridae; genus Rhysida; species Rhysida immarginata. The sequence continues at coordinate 307,930 of JAHWFO010076724.1, read as the reverse complement.
ACTTCAACCCTCCTAAACATCCCAAAATCGACCGTTCACAACGTCATCCGGGCATGGAAAGAGAAAGGCACCACAAGTGTTCCGCCTAGGACTGGAAGACCCAAGATCATGTCAGTCAGAGATCAAAGGGCTCTTCGTAAAGTGGTCACTGCAAACTGTCACACGTTGCTTGATGGACTGACAAGATCGTTCATAGAGTCGACGGGAACAACTGTGACACCCTGACTGTTCGAAGGGAACTGCATGCAATGGGTTTTTTTGGCAGAGCGGCAGCCCACAAACCTCACATCAGCACCAGCAACGCAGCGAGGAGATTGCAATGGTGCAAAGAGTGACGACATTGGACTCTGGATCAATGGCGAATGGTTGAATGGAGTGATGAGTCCCACTAAACCATCTGGCAATCGGATGGACGGGTTTGGGTATGGCGAATGTTATCTGCCAAGCTGTGTTGTGCCCACGATGAAGTTCGGCGTAGGGTCGGTGATGGTGTGAGGGTGCTTTCATGGTATGGGTTGGGTGCAATCGTTTCTGTGTATGAACATCTAAACACAGAGCGTTACCAAGACATTCTGGACAACACAGCACTCCCATCTCTCTGGCAGCACTTTGACAATGGCCCTTTTCTGTTTCAGCACGATAACGCACCTTGCCATAAAGCAAGGGCTGTAGGCAAATGGTTTGATGAAAAGGGAGTTCGAGAACTTGACTTGTCTGCACGGAGACCCGATCTGAACCCCATCGAACATCTGTGGGACGTGTTGGAACGTTGATACTTGTGGACAGTATGCCCCAGAGAGTAGAAGCTGTGATAGCAGCAAAAAGTGGACCAACAAGATACTAAAATATGTATATTTTTGAATGTTTCTATTAAAGTGATGGTGTCCCATGACTTTTGATAGGGTAGTGTATATTTAATAGAACATAAGTTGAACTGTAGCAGGACATTTTGCAGCTTAAATAGATCCAATCTTTAAGGTTATGCTAAAAAATTGGTCTGTTTAATTAATTTTCCGACAAAAAACTACAATGAAAACATACATTTTGTTTCGAAAGATTAGCAACGCTAATTTTGAGTTTCAAAAGTTTAGTAACACATTACAATATCGTTTGATACAATGAAGAGTAATATGATATCAACATAAATTTAAGACTGTAAAATAACATGTGCTACTGTATGAAATTAATACAGAGTTGAATGACCTTTGCTCCTAATCACAGCTCCTACATGGTAAGGCATTGAAGCAACCAGTTTATCACATTCTTTCATGCCATGTTTTGCCAATTTCACTTTTTAATTTGTTTGAATTTGGAAAATGCAACGATGTAATGTTACATTGCATTAAATTCCATATATTTTCTTGGCTTTTAAGCCCAGCGAGTTTGGTGGCCATGTCATCACATCTATGTTCTTGTCAGTCTCCAGCATCCTCTTAGTTTTGCTGTATGACAAGATGCATTATCCTGTTGAAACACAAAGTCAGCATCTCCAATGTTCAGCACTAGGAACGAAAAAATACTCCAGGATTTTTCTTAGGTTTCCACATTTACAGATCCTTTGATGAAACAGAGCTGTCCAACACCTCCTGCAGGCATACAACCCCATATTATTTCTTTGCAAGGAAACTTTACAGAACGTGGATGGAATGCCTTGTTTTTCTGTCAGTACACTCTGCAACTTCCACTGCCATATGTAAAAAGTTTTTCATTACTCCAAATCACCTTTGTCCAGTCTTCAGGAAACCAGTGCAAATGTGCTTTCGCCCACTGCAATCTTTCTTGATGTTTGTTGCTTTTTAGAAATCATTAGCTTCGTTTTCGGTACTCGTTCATGATACACCACCTCCTAGGTTCTCCTATCTGCCTCCATGTTGTTGTCCTGAAGATAGTTTTTTGAATGCATTGTCACCACTTTTCTTTGAACATTTGCGTTGTAGTAAACAGATCTTCCACAACAATGTGTTTTAACATCCTATTTTCACTTGCAGTTGAACATTTGGGACATCCACTTCTATGCCGTGTCACACAAATTGCATTCCCATCTTCTCATATTCTTTTTAAGCATCTCGAAACAGTAGATTTGGATCTACTAGTAATTTCAGCAATCTCGCTCAAACTTTTCCCTTCAATTTTTAATTGCTGTATTTTTCCTTTTCTGCAATTGTCAGCTGTGTTGCTTTGCCCATTTTAAAGTTATGGATGCAAATACTTTTTCAGAAATGGTAGGTTCCATGTTTACATAGGGGTATTGCTAAACTTTTGAAACGCAAATTAAGTATTGCTAAACTTTTGAAACACTTTTTTTTTTAGCTTTTTTGTTTTTTACTTCATAATTTTATTTGTAATTCATTACATGGGACTGTTTCTGCATAGGCTTAAAGATAAATGTCAACTAATACTGGGAAAATTGCCACAACACAATATGGATATTTTTATATGTAAAATTGTGCCATTCCACCCCTGTGGCATCTGCCTTTCGGCCAGACTAAGGCAAACGCCCACCACGAGGGGTGCAACTGCAGGGTTGTTGAGCTTGGCAGGTAAGAAATGAATTCGGTGTTGTTGGATAAACAACAAAATAAAATTTAATCAGAGAAAATTAATAGCAATATGTAGTATCATTGTTCATGCTTTCCACGAGCCTCCTTCCCATGGCTCTCCCTCCCCTTTGCTTGTAAGTGAGGAAGATTCGTGTTTGCCGAACGTAAATAAAGCGCTTCGTAACCGAAAGTGAACAGACATTTGATTACTTGTGTCTGACACAATTACATTTTTAATGTAAAAGGATATTACATTTGGCGACGAGAGATGTCAAATGGTCGGCTGCTCGTTCTGGCACTTCAACCTTTTTCCTGTAAAGGTGAAAATGAAAGCGACAGATGGGCTTTGTGGGCCGAAGACTTTGCATTTTATGCTGCGGCAACGTCCGTTACAATGGCTCAAGCAAAAAACAATTTGCTACTGTTTTTGGGAGGAGCAGAAATAAGAAGAGCATATAAGACTTTGGAAATGCCTAACATCAACACCATTCCGCACGAGGACTTGCTGAAAAATTTGAAGACAAGTTCGGGAAAAAGAAAAACTACACCTAAGAAAGACATGTGTTTCACAGCTTATCGCAGGAAACGGGTGAGAAAATAGATGATTTTATCATTCGATTACAATATCAGGCTCTTCTGTGCGATTTTGGTATATGGAAAGACATATACTATTGTTGATCAAATAATGGAAAAATGCAACAGTGCTCGCCTATGCAGATGCCTATTGAAAGAGTCAGACCTAAAGCTGGATACGTTGCTTACAATTGCACGCCCAAGAAAGTGCGGAGGAACACACTAAGAAAATGGAAGCAAGTTCAACGGCGGTCGAGCTGACTAGCGCTGTTTCCTCACAGAGAGGCAGCAGCAACATGAACAGTAAAACAAAATGTACAAGTTGTGGTTGGAAAGACCACAAATCGAGTAATTGTGAAGCCATGAAAGGAAAAGAATGTCACAGGTGCCATAAAACAGGACATTTTAAAAATATGTGCTGTTTGAAAAACGATTCTCCAAAAGTGAAACAAAAATATAAGGAAAAATACAAAGACAAAAAGAAAACTCCGAATGAAGCAAACTGTTTTACGGACAACAAGTGTAGTGACAGCGATTACCTGTTTATGAAGAATGCACAAAAACTACCATCAGTAAACATTAAAGTGAATAAACAAACAGTGCTCTTTGTTGTGGATTCGGATTCAATATTCTCTACCGTCACAAAAACAGTGTGGGAAAGAGTATGGACAGAGAAGTACAGACTACATCCGACGAAGGTAGGAGGTTTCGCATACATGTCGAAGGACCCCATTCCACTCCTGGGAAAAGTAATTCTATCAGTAGAGGCAAGAAAATAAAAGCGCAAGGTAAGATTTATCATTGCGGCAGATGGTGATCACCCCTGTTTGTTGAGGTAGTAACGCTAGCAAAATGTTTAGTTATATCACTTTTAGTGAGGATGTATGTTTCTCAGTACAGCCAGGTTTCGAAGATTTGATAGGTGATTTTGACAAATTGTTTCATGGGCTGGGAAAATTATCTAATTTCCAAGCTAGGATTGGGATTAAAGAGGGTACGATCCCAAAGATATTACCCATGAAATAAGGTTGAACAGGAGGTTAAACGCCTGCTGGATAGGGATATTATTGAGCGAGTAGAAGGCATAACGCTATGGTTGTCACCAGTTGTCCCAGTCAAAAAGAAAAACGGCTCAATACATTTATGCCTGGACGTATGCAAGCTTAATAAATGTATTACCATATATACTCGTCTATAAGCCGACCAGTGCATAGGCCGACCCTCGGTTTTTGCCCCCCAAAAGTGGAAAAACGCCTTGACCCGAGCATAAGCCGAGGCAAAAAAGGGGAAAAAATGCATACGAAAAGCCACAAAATTTTAGGGTTTGTAATATAAAAAAAAGTAAAAAAATATTTATGAGGCAGGTCTGAATTTTAATGATAATTTAATTTCATTTATGATAAAAATGAAACATGGATAGGGAGGATCATAGAATTTTTGGAGCGCAATTTTTGCCCCTAGCGAATTAATTTTATTTTTCAAAATGAAATTGTATTTATTTACAGCATGTAATAATAGATTTCAATTGTAACCATATTAATTTTCTTTATTAAAACATTCTTGAACGATTTTCAAGACGCACTTGGCATGAACACAGTGACAGCTTAACATGGTTGTCTCCATCTTGTTTTTGGGATTTGACTTTGCATTTGCTTTTTACAATGGAAAATTGAGAAAAAAAATGCAGCATGATGCATTAATTAATGTATTTGTATGTATTGTTTGACATATATTGTATGTTTTTGTACAATGTGCTGTAAGATATATTAAATTTTATGCGCTTGGCGAAAGTAGGCTATCGATGTTCAAAAGGCATGCTGCAATTTGGGGCAAATTGCGACATCGGTGATGTCACATGACTTCAAATATTTATATTTGCATTTGAATTCATGTTAATACAATCTTATGAGCAGTTCTAACCTATATAATCTCTGTTGTATTTAACCATTATTCAATTTTTATTATCTTTCTTTTTATCTTATTTAAACTCATTGTATTTTAGTCTTAAGATTGCTTAAGCCTATTTCTCATTGTCCGACCGCCAAAAGTAAAGCGTCATAAGTATCGTGTGCAAAAGGCGTTGATCGTTCGTTCTAAAGCGTGTTGCTAAGCAACAATGATTTTTTTTTAAAAGCTTGCTTGCTTCGTTTTCAAAAACGAAAGTTTTCTCGAACGATTGTTTTTTTTGTCCGTGGCGCATCGAGGGCA
>JAHWFO010076724.1:259116-292609 GCA_023313115.1 Rhysida immarginata | reverse complement strand
AAAGCAATAACTGACTTTAGAATATAGAATAACAATGCCGTTACTAAGTAACAAGGTTGCTAAGTGCAACAATAGCATATGTGGGGAGCGCTGACGTTAAACAAAAGAAATGAGGATATTGTAAATAAAATAAATTATATACTTAACAATAATACAAACGGCAATTTTACAATAAATTATATAAATAAAATAAAATTTGGAAAACAGTGAAGAGTTAGTCAAATATTAAAATTGAAAATTTATGCATTAATTCTCATGAAGGAACTCATACTTCCATACATTGTTTTGCATGCATATTTTTTATTAAAATCCTCTGGAAAAATGTGTAATCTAACTGACAGATACATAAATAGTACTGATTCAGCAATATCATGTTTGCATGCAAACATCAGCTTTTAAGCTAAACAGTCCAATATTATTTTTATAAATTTCTCTTTTACATTTTTTTTATTATAGAGATGTGCAATGTAATTAGTTTGAGCTCATTAATTTCATTATGGGCTATTCGACTCCTGTGTGACTGCGATGTAATTGAGAATCAAATGACCACTGGTGCAAAGAATTGTGTGATCGTGCCCTGACCTTCTTGTCTAATATTCCTGCGAACATCACCCTCCAACGGTGGCTGGTCACGTTTTCGGATACAACTTCCTATATAAAACTTGTTCGTCATGTCTGACAGATCAGCACGAAAAGTTTGTAAACAAAATTTGGACATTTATATTATTATAATTTATAGTGACATTGATTTGTCATGCACAGATGCAATGCAGAAACCTTGGCGGTGGAAAATTTGGCAGTTTCCTGTTTGCAACAATCCAAATCAGAGCGACACTCTTATTTCCAAGATTACCTCCCCCCCTTTTTCATCTATATACAACTACATTTCAAAAGTTTAGAAACCTCGCTAAAGCATTACAGGCGTAATTTTTTTTTGTGTTAGGGCAAAGTGACCAAATTTTGGCCATTGACCATAAAACAGCCAATTTTTTAAATGATCCTGAATAAATTTTTACAGCTTTTTCGACAAATTCTATAAAATGCTTCCAATAAGTGGACATCAGGAAATATCAGTACAACTAGGCATCACAGATATTCTCTTCTTTGTTAAGCAAATGTTCAGAAAGCAAGCTCATTGCTTGTTGAATATGCAGGATTGATTGGATATTTTGAAGGACAGTGTAGGCTTTATTCTGCATTTATTGGACATATTATCAATGTTAATTAGATTTGTTAAGTTTTAAATTAATATTTCTTACATTCTTTAAAATTTGCATGCTTATTTGTGTGTCTTAAATTATAAATAATTCCTTGTTATTGTCAATTTTGTAAAGCAATATTAGTAGCCCTAATTCCGGCCACTAATGACCTTTTAGCGGCCATTAATAACCAAATACCGGCCAAGGATTGACTTATCAACAGCCAGATTCAATAAAATTATTATTAATTTTTGTTAATATAAGAATGTCATTTTTAATTTGCTAAATCGTTTATTGGGAAAATTGAGATAATATAGGCCTTTTGCTTATTATCTGAGCAAGTATCTTATCTTCAAAACTGAGCTGAAATGTAAACTCCATAACTAGATTGAGTGAAAATTATTACTTTCTTATTACAGATTGACATGACCCCTCCTAAGTCTTTCTGCAGAGGGCAATGGGATGTTGCATCAATGGAAAAAGCTGTTGATGTGGTGCAAATAAAGAAATTTCTCAGAGAAGTGCAGCCAAATTATTTGGTGTACCACGAAGTTCTCTGCAGGACAGATATTATTCTGATCAAATTGCCACCACACTGTTCACATTGGCTTCAACCATTGGACTGTACGTGTTTTTTCCCTCCAAAAAATTTTTTTCAGGTTCAGCATGTGACAAGTTAATATCTGATCATCCAGAGACAATATTAGGAAATAAAAATGCTTTCTCGTTATTCACTGTAGCTTGGACTCAAGCTCTCACTCAAAAAAATGTTACATCTAGCTTTAAATCCTGTGGAATATTTCCTTTTAATCCATTAGCCATAGCAGAAGATGCATATCAAACAAACGAAATATATTTACAATATGATGAAAGAGATCAAGAGGCATTAACGAACCATTAACTCAAGAAATCACTGATGAAAGAACAGATATATCAAATGCAATTGCACCCGAAGCAGTCCCCCAATGCCACTGCATTAAGAACAGACCATTCCAAAAATCAGAGCGATGATATTTTATCTGTAGATAATGAAGATCAGGATTCGTCTCCTTTTATGGAACTTCTAATGACGAAAATTTTAAATAGTATAAACATTTCGAAATCAAGAATTCAAAATCGAACGTTTGGTCTGCAGTGCGAGAAAGAATTAAATTTCAATGTGGAGATTCGTACAAGAGATACAAAATCATCAAAAGAGTTTAAGGAACCAGACACACCCTTAGATTCATGCTCTAATGAACTTGCATTTCATGCATTATCTATTTCAGTTGGAACAACAAAACTTGATCATTATTTAAAATGCTATCCTTAAAACATTGACATCGAAGATGATCAAATTTTCCAAATATGGATAAAATATAAAATGCTATTAGAAAAGGAAACTAAAATAAATGATATTGATGAAAACGAAGAAAATGAAAATTTGGAAGATAGATCAATGAAAAATTTGTCAGTGGCATCATTTTATCCAAGAGAAAAATATAAAAATACTTAGTCTCATACTGCCAATAATTCCTACAGGAAATCAGACACTGAATCAGATGATGATGTTTAGCCAAAACCCAGAATAATACGAAAAAACAGGTATAAGAAAAAACAGTCAAATGAACATTAATTTGTTCTAACAGCCGATAAAGCAATTACTGAAAAAAATTGGAAAAAAGTAAGGAAAAAAGAAGGAAAAACTTAAAAAATCTACCGTAATTTCCGGTAGTAACGCCGCGGCGTTTCCGTTATTAAAAGTTAAAAATTCGGCGTGTGCGGCGTATCAGCTGCTGCGGCGCTACTGCCGGAGATTTTACAAAAAAAGAAAAAAAAAAAATTCTACACATGATTTTAGGCCTACTTCATATCGTCATTTCTCTCAACAATATAAAATGGGTAGTGACAATTTATTTCTTGATGAATGTATTAATGAATTTATAGATTAATTCTCATCCGATTACAGTAATTAAAAGTTGACGAGTTCACATTTATTAAAAATTCACTCTGATAATGATCGAGCGTGATCTTTCATCGACAGCGGGGGATTCAACCACTTCCCGCCGCTCTCATCGTTCTCCCTATAGGTTGATGTCGTAGCCTAACCCAATATTTAGCATCGTCACTTTCATAAATCGTAATTCCATCGCTTTATCATAGTCTTTCTATCCCCAGATAATAAAGCACTCGATAATAAAGCACTTGATAATACACTCGATAATAAAACACTCGTATTATCGAGTGCTTTATGACCAGATAGTTCTGAGCGACATCTACTGTCACCACCCAAAAGATCTACCAAAAATCAAGAAGAATCTGTCGGTTGTGTAAAATAAAAGTTGTGCATTTTGTACAGTTGCATTTTCCCCTGATCATGTTTCCTTTATTTTCGTTAGCAGGAAGAATAATTATAATACAATACGAAAACAATTACCGATATATTATTTTAAAATAATAAACATCGGGAAATATATATCGAATACAGGGTGTCTAAGCAAAACGATTTCATGAAATCCCCTGATATTTTCCCGGTTGATCATGTTATTTTTCCTGACCATCATCAGCAAAAAAAATACATCTTGATAGAATTGACATTTTTCAAATGTTTTGTTATTATTATCTCTTCAGATCTTTACTGTTACATATTGGGCAAATGTCCAGAAATCTTTTTACAGGGTTCGTACACTTAATCAAAGATTTTTAATAGTGTTGAGCGATCCCTTTTTTTTTTTTAGTTCACTTTTAAAACAAAATAAAGCAGCGATAGAGCTTGAAATATGTTAAACAATGAGTTATCAATTTACTTCCTAATAGTAATTTAGTCACCAGCAACAACGGATGTCTTAATGAAAATGATTTCCCTGTGAATGATAATAATATTTGGGTTTCTTGGCAGGTTCCTGTTATCTGAAAATCCTTTAAAATACTGGCAGGTTCATGAAAAAAATATTGTCACAGCTAGCACTAAAAAATGTATGCGTTAGTGCAACATCTGTGCCTTTTGAACGCGTATTTTGAAGGTAAAAAGAACCTTAACACTGAAAAAAACTGAAGCAAAAAGGAAAAAAACTGATTTCTATTTAATCTCGTGTCCTTCTCAAATTTTTATCAGTTTAATATCAGTTAGGTATGTAAGAACTATATTTCTGTATACATCTTTCATTAACTGTGTGTGTATAAATTTAGCATGATAGTATCAATAGTTTCAGCAGGGATGGATGAAGCTACCTTTATCCATACCTGGTTTCAGTTATAACTGTAATCAGTCATCAACAGGAAATAATCCATGCCTTTGGTGTGGATTTTTGCCCAGAGAGGCCTCTTGGCTTTCTGTGTTATCGCCGTCGTGGCTAATGATCAACTGGTCTAATTTTCGCGTTCGTTAATAGAGGGCAACCAATCAGAATAATCGACGCCCGCTAGTGCAGCATGACACCCGTTGCGATATATAAGGGGTCGTTTTTGGTTTCATGGCAATCAGTAATTGGTTTCAATTTCGACGAGTATAATCTCATGTAGTATAGTGTGCTCGTGGATTCTTAAAGCCTGGGCAGATGTTCGACCAGACTGCATCGTTGCAGGATTCAAGGCAGCTGACCTGCCTTACAAAGAGATTCCCGCACCTGTAATAGTCGAGGAAGACGAAAAAGAAAATGACCCACCTCTGCAGGAAGAATTTTTATATTTATTCCATTCCGATTCGGAAACTTCCGATTTTGAAGGCTTCGACTAATAAAATGTATCTTGAAAATATTGAATGTTTGTTTCTTTATTGAATTTCTTATAAAACGCGGTTATACAAAACCGACCGTGTGTGTTGGGGGGGGGGGGGGTGCGGCGCTACTGACGGAGATTTTACATTTTTGTTAAATTTTGGCATGTGCGGTGTATCAGCCGCTGCAGCGTTACTACCGGAAATAAACGGTACATCTCAAAAACGAAGAGGACAACTTAAGAAAAAATATTAAATTATTTATAAAATTAAAATGTATTTGTTTTGGTTTCCAATTAATTAACTCATATTTTTAATTATCTGTTGAATAAATTACTTTCTTCCCTTGAGTGTTAATTTTGGAAAACAAATCTTATTTATTCTTTCAATAATAAAACTTAACGTGGCCGATATAAAATCATGCGCAGCCGATATAAAGTCATGCGCGGCCGTTATAAAGTCATACGTGGTCGTTAAGTGGTCGTTAAGTGGTCGTTTCAAAATTTTATGCATGTCAATAATAAAATGAGTAATTTAAATAACTTAGAAATATTTTCTTAAAAATCGCTTATTGAAAAATTATCAGAAATGTTATCATTGTCTTACAATAAAATTTCAAACAAAATAAATTATTAATTTTGATTCTATATGTAGTTGAAATTCCAAGAAATTTTATTGTAGCCATTATTTGGGTATTATAACAATCTTGGAAATTCTGTATAATTTTCTTAAACAGTTATCAGTTTTATAACTTTAAAATGTGCTTTTAATATTTATTTTGATTGGTAAATGAAGGAGCATAACAATTTTTAAAGTTGTATAGTAGTTTCAAAAAAACCCAGTTTCTTTTAACTTGTATATTCAAGCAGAAAAGTCAAATGTGTCTGACAGAACTTATCCAGAAATGGGATAATAAAAACTGAAAATTTTTAAATAAGTACTTACAGGAGTTTTATCAAAAAACAATATCAGCAAATTGTTGATTATGAACTGAAAAATGAAACAAAACTAAATTAATTTGCATAATTTGTGTGAAGGTCAATATTGCATCCATAGACAATAGAATAAGTGTCAAACAGTCTAAAAAAAACTTGCAATGTAGTAGGCATTTATTAACTGCAAAGATGTTTTGGTATGCTCACTGTTGTTTCAGGATTTTTTAGTACAGGTTGGTGGTAACTGCTAAGACTGCCAATACATACAGTAAAAAAGTCACTATTAATATTCAAAAAGCCACTATGATGATGTGAAAAAGTCATTACGGTCTATTGACCCAACACAAAAACACGTCTACAACTAGAGGAGAAAGCAAACACCTTATTTTCTATGGATAATTACTTAAGGTACTTACGAGAGTGAGAGATACACAAACACTTTCCACATTTGATCTTTTTATTGATCATGGATGCGCATTTCGATCGCCATGCGATCTTCTTCAGCATGCGTGTACACAAATGTAACAAAATTCCCACTACATGGCAGTTGTGAACTATGTAACTGTTCCCTTTGTAACTCACTGTATAATATGTTTTTAACAAGTTAAAATGTTATTTTATTTTATTATTGTTTATTTATCATTTTTGTTCAACCTGTTATAACCGTGAACTTATAGCAAATGATTTGAGTGTAACTTCTGATTGGCTGACATAATGTTTTTTTAAACTGCTATTAGTCCCCTCGCTTTGTAACCCCCTCCTTCCCCTTCCCCCATAGTTCACAACTGCAATGTAGTGGGAATTTTGTTACATTTGTGTACATGCATGCTGAAGAAGATCGCATGGCGATCGAAATGCGCATCCATGATCAATAAAAAGATCAAATGTGGAAAGTGTTTGTGTATCTCTCACTCTCGTAAGTACGTCTACAACTGTTAAATCTAAACTTTGCTCTTCAGTGAAACTGGCATATTGGTTCTTTCTTGTTCTGCTTTTTGCTGTTTGATTGCCTCCCTCACTGTCACAATTTTCTCGGCAGGCCATTTCGGGGGCATATAGAGGCCATCCATAAAAATACGTCACGCCAGGAGTACATACATTATTTAGAGCCTCTAACTTCCATATTAATCTGGGGCCCATCCTTCAGCATAAAAACGGGGTATTGTATCATGCTGCCATCTAATGATGTTTGTTTGTCAGCATCGTTTGAAACTGAAACCTTTTGCGACGTTTTTAAAATTATTTTTTTCATAGCATATTCACTTTGAATAAAGTTTAAAAATCAACGGAGTTCTTGAAAATTAATATTTCCTTACAGTTTAAGTTTTAAACGTTATTACAGTCTCTATACAGATAATAGTTTAATAATTTTTAATACAGATTTGTATTAATAATTATGATAAAACATTTGGCAACCCAGGTAGATTATTGGAGTGTGCTGATTTAGGTATAAATACAAACGAATTTTTCATTGATAGCAAGTTATCCTAACTTCATTAACTGTGTTTTGGAAATGATGTTTTTGTGTGAGTAGACATTGAAGGTATAATAATAAAAATTAGGTGTTTTATTTTATTGCTTTTTATGTGTATATAGCAGTGAAAACTCTCTGTAACGAAACTCCTTATAATGAAAAACTCTCTATAAAGGTAAACATTACTTTAATTTGGAAAGAGAAAAGGGTGAAAAGAAAAAGTGATGTTGGAGAGTGGTTAAGATTCATTCCATCTACTGTAGCTACTATCTGGAAAAGCATAGAGTAGAAACTGCAGGCTGAAATGAAGACTTTTAAGAAATTAAGGAAGCCAAAATTTGAAGACTTGGACCAAGCCACTGTGTCGTAGTTCCATAAACAACACTTTAAGACTGTGCCAGCCACTGGACCTCTTGTATACAGTGTACTATGTACAGGGTGTATCAGGTTCGATGGTCATAAAGTACCTAGCGTGATCCTTTGCATGATTACAAACTTAAAGTTCCTTATCAAAAATGTCAAAAACTCAAAATTTAAATTGGTCGTTACATCGTTTATGAACTTTCCACACCAGCAGTTCATTAAATTCAAAGGAGCAGTTACAATTAAATCGGCGGCAATTGTTGAGATTAAATGAAGTCTTCGACAGGTTTTCAGCAAACTTCGCGTGATGTTTAGGCCCTTAACATTTGAGTTTTGAACAATTTGCATAAGGAACTTTAAGTTTGTAATCATGCAAAGGATCACGCTAGGTACTTTATGACCATCGAACCTGATACACCCTGTATACTGGCTGACAAAAAAGTGAAACACCCAGAAGGAGTGGTCCAATATTATACTATTTCGTTACACATGCATACCACTGATGTGTGAGTAAACTATTAGATTCACAAGGACCTGTAATGTCTAGAACACTCACCAGAGTGCATTAGTGATGTCATCGCAGGGTTGTTGATAAGTTGTTACCAGTCAACTGCTGTGAGTCTGACAGTTATGCAAGACATTCAGAGAGGATTACTGTACTGTACAAAGCACCTGTGATGCCTCGCAGACACATTAGACATCCTATGCACCAATTGACAGGGGCTGCATGGTACTGCGTGAGGCTGGTTGGTCGTACATGAACTGGAGACTCTACAACACCCCATGAGTTCCCACAGTGTCTCGACGACTCGCATCTGCCGGATTGGTGTCCTACCGCCCCATGCATCGGTTACCATTAACACCACAACACCAAAGCCTGCGTCTAGAGTGGTACCTTGCCTGGGAGGCATGGACAGAGGACGAATGGAGTCACATCATGTTTAGTGATGAGTCCCGCTTCTCCATGACCTCCGATGACCATCGTGTTCGCGTATGGTGGCGTCGAGGGCAGAGGGCACAACCCTCCCATATAGTGGAGAGACACATACAGGTGTAACCCCTGGCATCATGGTGTGGGGAGCCATCGGATATGCATTCAGGTCACCTCCAATAGTGCTTTGGCAGACTTTGACGACACAGCGATACATCACAAACATTCTGCGTCCGCACGTCCTACTCCTTCTGGCACAGCACCCTGGGACATTGTACCAACAAGATAACGCATGCCCACACACAGTATGATGTCTATGGACTGCCTACAGCACGTTGAAGTCCTCCCATGGCCAATAAGATCCACAGACCTCTCCATCTTTGAACACATGTGGGATGACATTGGAAGGCAACTCCGTCCCAGTACCAACCTGCGGGATCTGAAAGGACAGCTGCAACAACTATGGGACTGACTTGCCTCAGGAGAGGATCCAAAGGCTGTTTGACACCATTCTGAACTGTATTGGAGCCAGAAGGGGTGCCACACCCTATAGACCTGGCGCCAGCATTCCACCTGTACTGCCAATGGCGTTGTCTGTTTCATCCCTTATTGTAATCAGTACAATAAAGTCACGTGTTCTTTCATCTTATGTCATTTCATTCACTTTCAACCACTCCTTCTGGGTGGTTCACTTTTTTTGATAGCCAGTGTATTAAATACAGTTTAATTGTATAAGTGCTTAAGATACAAAAAGTTTGATACGTATATACAGGGTGTTTCATAATTGGTGTCCCATCTTTAGGTCCAAATAACGACTCATGGGGAACAGATTGGGGGAAAATGAATACTGATTCATTGGTTTTAATGTCCCCTAATTCAGAATAAAAACATTTCGCGTCCCTGGGGGTGAAGGGGTAAATTTTGAAAATTTTAATTTTGTAGGGGTAGGGGTTAGACCCCATGTGTTATTTAGAAAGTTGGACCCCATGTGTTATTTAGAAAGTTGTAGAGCATCGTGTAAAATGTGGGTTTAGCAAAAAACCCGGTGAAAAAATCTCATCCCCTGCCCTTTATCGAGTGGGTAAAGTGAAAGGTATGGCTAGCTAATGTAGACAAAAACAGAAAAACTCATTTCCATTTCCCACGTACAGTTTTCAAATTTCATAATGTTTTTCCTGGGGGGGAAAAGCCCGGTCGAGTTTATTAGCTTTTCAGGGTAGTGACTCATTCATTCTCATTAATTTTCCAAATGTAGGCCCTACTGTTTTCTAATAAGTATGGTTTTTGTCCACATAAGAAATTGCTCGATTCCTTGAGTTTCGTTATAGAGAGTTTTTATTGTAGTTTAATATAATTGGATAATTGAAATATACACTGTATACACTCACTCACCAAAAGTCATGGCATACCTGCCTAATAATGTATTGGGCCCCTCTGGCCCGGATAATGGCAGTGATGTGTCGTGGAAGAGGGTCTACCAGTCCCTGAAACACATCCACAAACACTGCAAGCCATACCTCCTCCACTGCACTCCATAACGATGCTGTATTTACCAGTTGTATTGGTGACGAGCTGATAGATCATTCAATGACGTCCCACAAATGATCAATGAGATTGCAATCTGGGGAACGTGGAAGCAAAATCATTGTCGTGAAGTTGATAGCATGTTCCTCCAGCCACTGCTATGTCACAAGGGCCGTGTCTGGAGACGCATTATCTTTCCCTGCAAAGGTGGCTGAGAACGCTGACGCGTAGACTTTCTTGAATCCATTGGATCACTCTTTCGAGTCCCACCGTGGGTATGAATGCGTAAACGTAGCCTATGTTTTCATCCACCAAACTCAAAATAATTTTTTCACCGAAATCCACTTAAAAACGAATCGATGAATGAGTTTTGAACTCGTGAATCGAGAAGATAAGCTTTCAAAAAGAAAATTCCATGTATAATTATGTTCATATGTACGTATGAACTCGTGTACGTAGGTAACTCGCCCAGG
The DNA here is from genome assembly GCA_023313115.1 of Rhysida immarginata. Taxonomy (NCBI): domain Eukaryota; kingdom Metazoa; phylum Arthropoda; class Chilopoda; order Scolopendromorpha; family Scolopendridae; genus Rhysida; species Rhysida immarginata. The sequence continues at coordinate 282,016 of JAHWFO010076724.1, read as the reverse complement.
AATCGATGTTCGCAAAGGAGGCTTCATATAAGCTTCCAGTGTAAACAGTATGTCAACCCATGTATTTATTGGTTGTGCGCGGCGACCTGATTTCGAGGGAAAGGGGTTCTTGGTGATTGCGGGAAGGCTATTCCAGAACAACATACTACTCTGGTCCGTGCTTCTGTGACATATCGTAATATGTCACTACAAGTTTGGAGCAATGGATCCAAACGTGTTTATTTACTAATAATTAAAACAGATTGTATGGAAGATCGACCACGGGTATTATTTAAATTGCATGTGTAAATCAGTTATCAGTCGAACGTATAAGGTATTATCTTTAATTGCATTATATAATTGTTAGATTAGCATCTTCACTAATTTTATATTAAAGAATAATAATTGGATGTTCTATGAGGATTTTTATACATGCCATACCTCAGATGTTTAAATTATTGATGAAAAATAGGAAAGAAAATTCTACAGCCTGGGATCAAACCAGGAACCTTCTGCTCACTGTGCAGATGCGCCAGCCAATTGCGCCACTGCGGACATGGAAGCATTACGCTATCTACATGCCCTTTGGGCTGGCTGGAGCAGTACGTAGTTCGCAGGCTGGGACTATCTTTCCTACTGGCGTAATAATCGATTCTAGGCTGTGGAATTTTCTTTCCTATTTTTCATCAATAATTTAAACATCTGAGGTATGGCGTGTATAAAAATCCTCATAGAACATCCAATTATTATTCTTTAACGATTATTACGCCAGTAGGAAAGATAGTCCCAGCCTGCGAACTGGGTACTGCTCCAGCCAGCCCAAAGGGCATGTAGATAGCGTAAATTGTTCACGACATACTTGATGACAAGTGCTCAGGACTGCGCGAAATTATGACAGCCAACTTGCTAAAGTGGTAAAAGGGAGCGTAACAAGGTTCGGCTCCGCGTCAGGCAGCTGAGTCTCGGCTTGCCTCAGCGTGGAGGCCAGACAGTTACATCGGACTGTGACTACGAAGGGAGAGGCCGGACAACAGTGAGGACGTTGAGGCAGGAGAACCAACGAGCGACAGCAGGAACGATCGCATTGCTTTCCGAGGAAGGAAATGGAAGCCATAGACTGTTCATCGGAAGGAGGTGAATCGACGGGAGGCTGTGCTGGCGGGGAGACTCAAGGTTGAGCCGTGGGGTCTAGCAGTGGATCAAGTCGGCGAGCCAGGCAGACCAAGCAACGTGCAACTGACAAACGATGGCAGCGGTGGAGGGCATGGAGGACCTCGGGAAACACGGCATTGACCGGCTACCAAAGAGACGGATAGAACAATTTGCTGTTTATAAGTGACTATTCAAATCCGAATCCAAATGCAACTATGCAAAAAGGGGACTATGAAATACATTTGGTTAATTAACGTTATGCATAATGGGGCGTCTGTAGAAAAGGGGTAGGGACCAGTTTAGTTAAGATTATCATGGTAGTCAAGTATCATTTGATTATTCTCAAAACCTGTTTATTTTTCCTTAAATTTTTGTTTTATTCCGTTAGCCATAATCTTGTTTCTTATATTATTTGTATCTTGTAAAACTTAGTATAATTTTCTTTATTAAAATTAAGTTAGTTGTTAATAAATGTTACTTAACGGTGATCTATCTTCCATGCATTCATTTAATTAATTCCTTACACTGAAGTTAATTATATATAATGTGGTTTTGTTAGTATAAGTAAATATTGGGTAAGTTAGCCTATTACGAAGGAAAGAATGGGAATTCTAGTTATTAAAAATTTGTGGCCATAAGACATAGTATTTTGGTTAAGTTTAGTTAGTCTTGAATTTCACTATACGATCAGGTAGAGTTTGTTCTTTGTTATAGTGATTATTTTAATGACATGCTTTGTGTTGTGTAGACATGGCAGTGCTTTTGGCACGTGGGTCCGGCAGTTGACCCCACCCAAGCTAGGGTTGAGGCAGCACCATGAAATACACATATCTGCATTGTCACGCTTCTCTTAAAGAAGGGATTGTGACCTCAACCTGATTTGTTCAGGTTAGTCGGCTGATCAGGCTTTCTCGGAAGTCTGGCTGCAGAGTCTATCAGTTTGGGGGGAGGGGTGCTCCAGGCTGCCAATATTAAGAGCTTTAAAATTATACAGCCTGTTTGAAAGCCTCAAAAATATTAGTTGCCCCAGGCTTAAAAACATTTTCTCTGAAAGGCCCTTTATTCACATTTGTATGCAGATACCTTACGTCTGGATTTATCTGATGATGGTCAAATTCCAAACTAAATCTCTAATTTTTTCACAAATCACCTACAGTTAGTTATTTAGTCAGCTGAACCAGAGCCCTCTAGGTTCTAGAAGGCCATAGCTAAAAACATCTAATTCCTCACATTTATTCCAGAAACATTTCATTATTTGGTCAATTCAAACCATTCATCTTCTCACAGATTTACTTCATTACTCAGCAGGGATTTTATTTTAAGTTTCAAAAACGAATTCATTGTATGAATACAAAATGCATAGTAATTACGTTACAAATTGGCTTAACTCATTTTTGCACATGAATCATTTGTTTGAGAATGTAATGTTCGAAAATGAAAGATTCACCCAAATAGCAAAGAATTGCTCGATCTGCTTAATCCATGTGAATCTTTTATTTTCAAACATTACATTCCCAAATTTAAGAAAAGAAAACCATCTATTAAGGACGGTAATACAATAAATACAACGAGAGAGAAAGCATTGCATGCGCACTTGTGCACGTGTTGCAAAGAAAAATTGCTCATAACAATTATAATTGCTTTAAATAGCTTAAAATAAAATTAAACAAAAATTGCAGTCTCTTAAATTAAATAAAACTGAAAATGCTGAATTATTATTGAAAAATAAATTCAGTTTAAAATTAGCACTAATGCTACTCAACTAGTTGTTTTTTGTTTTTTTTTTTATAACTTTTGGAAAACTGCAGTTTTTAATTCTATAAATATACACACTGTTATAAAAAAAAGAGAAGGGATGGTTTATTTAAAAAAAAAAACACCCAAAACTCCGGACTTTGTCCTACTGGAATGTCACATGCGCCCCACGAAAAACCTCAAACATACGCCAACTACAGGTTAACTTCGAGCCTTACACGATTAAACCAGTTATCACAGGGCTCCCAGTAAGTAACTTGATCAAAAAAGTTGAAAAAGTTGAATAAATAGCAAAAAAAGTGACCAAAAAGTTGATAATCACCAAAAAAAATGACCAAAAAGTTTACTTCCAGTTTATAATTTCACGCTAATATTTCAAGATTTTACCAATCAAAATTGCACTTAATTCTAGACACTATTATAAGCAAAATTAAAGTATTTTGAAAAACAGTAATTAAAAGTAACAATAGTATAACGCAATTCACACCAACCATTTACAACACAAGCAGAAGTTTTTGAACAGTTTTAATAGTTTAATTAAATGCACTAATTAATACATTTTCAGTCTACTACATACAATTAATACTGAAATACATGTAGAGTTTATCAATAAAAAAAGGAAAACAATAACTTTAAAAAAATAAAGAATGTTTATTATACAGTTTTTGTTTTTTTGAAAAATAATTGGTCAGAATATTTGCTTGTCTTTTTTTAATATTTTTTTCCATTTTTTTCAGTTTCACCAGTACAAATTCTTTCTTCATCTCTCTTTGCTTTAGCACTTTCAAGGATTGACTGAGCAATTTCCACTGCTACAAAATCTTTTGCTTTTAATGCAGTTTTCAATTTTTCATTTGCCTCTTCAAATAATTCATCTGAAATTATTCTTTACTCATCCTGACTTTTATATGATTTCAACAAATTATCTTCTAGAATCTGGAGGTTTTTCTTTGAATGCTCCAATTCTTTCATTTTTGTCATTTCTTCAATACGTCTCTTTTCTTCTTCTTCTTTTTTTCTCTTTGCAATCTCTTTTTTCTGTTTTTCATCTTCCAAGTATTTTGTGTAGCATTTGTGAGCATTATGAGCCATTGCTATAAGTTCCTTTGCAATACGAACAAGTTTGGGTTTGTTTTTGAATTCTTTTAAACCATCAGCTACCGTTAAACGAGCATTCAACATTTTAACTGACATCCATGCTTTAGTTAGTTTGTTTAAGTCAGATCTTGTAATCAATGTTAAATCAACTTCCCGACAAGCTAGAGAGCTGAAACTTGATACGCATACATACTGTAGGATCGATGACAATCCTTTTGTATGTTAAAGAAAACATTTTTCGAATTGGTTCACTGGTTCGTGTTCTAATGGTACCAATTGCCACAACAAATAATTCGTTATGGCGAGAGTTAAATCTATCTATTGTTTATTGTTGCAAAATTAAGCCTTATTTAGCTCATTATAAAAGCTTGGTTTGAAAAAACCCTTTTCCTCTTATTTATTTAGACCGAAATTGATGGTAGGGAGTAATAAAAACTATTTTATTACTGTAATAATAGTGAAATTTTAATAAAACACTCAAGCAGATCAATAGTAGAGATGCTAAAGATGATAATAAAAATTTTTCCAAAATTTCGAAATTTTGATCCAAAATTCGATTTTCACATACACACTCCCCCTTAAAAGTATTCAGTTAGGCAAACTATACAAACGACAAAAATACTTAGATGTAGATTGTGGATTAAATGTTTCCTTAATATAAATCATAATTCTCAATTGAGGTTATAAATATATGAAATGCATCAAAAAAGTAAAATATTCCTCAAACCAAACAGTTTTCAACTGTTGTTACAGAGACAGTATAATCAAAACTTAACTGTAATCACAGTCTATTGAAATAACAGTAAGAAGATAGAATAGAAATCAGAGGGTGGCAACTGCCTACTGGGAGTCAAATAAAAGGCATGATAATGAAAGTAGGCCAAAGGTTATCAGAAGTTTTCCCAAAACAGTTTTCCAGGAATTTACATAGAAAATCTGTTACACTGAATAAAGAAAAATAGAAACATTCAATTAAATTCATATGTATCTCACAAACAGGAAACATATTTCCTTCAAAAAAGCTATAAAAAGTGACTTTAGTGACCGTTTTTTTAAAAAAGTGACCAAAAGTGACCAATGCCTAAAAAAGTGACTTTTAGTTGAAAAAGTGACACAGTGGGAGCCCTGTTATCAGCTTATACATTGACCCGCAATCCCAAAAGAAAACAACCACAAGCACGAACAAACGATATCCTTTCACGACTATTAACATACCAGCCACCATCACTGAAGATCGCAGTAGCCCAATTCACTTCTTCCTAATATCATAGGTTTGCAGTATTCCTCATCCACACTCTCTTCCTCCTTTTCTTTCCTAAGCTCCCTCTGTGTCCCGCCTATCTGGCCCTGTGCCTTAGGGAAGAGATTCCTCCGCCATTGATGCCACGGCAACCGACTTAGCCACTGGACTCAAGGCTGTTCCCCCCGATCGTTCTTTGTTAACTTTGCACCCCCCTTTTTCTTAGGCCTCCTTCTGGGCTTCTTAGCCTTCCCTACCTTTGGTCATTGGCACACCATTACCCCCTTTCCATCTTCACCAACTGCATTATTCAGAATTCAGCTGCGACACACCAACCCTTGTCGGGTGACTCACGCCCCTGTCAACCTCTGCTATCCCTGTGTCAACCCCAAAGATTGGTTCTGCAGCCAATTGCATATCTGGAAATGTCACCACGCTTGCAACAGGCCCACTACAGTCACCGTACGGACCCATAGGCTCACTTCGTGTACACAACCCAACATGCCTCCTGACCCTTGACACACCAGGCTATCGGGTACCCACCCTTGACTAAAACTTGGAATGCTACCACCTCCATACACACCTCCATTCCATGCCCTGGCACAGCTTCCCCCATAGACGTGTACCCTTCTTGTGTATACCACCCTGGCGGCAATCCACCATTCCATTACCCGCATCCATGCCTGCCGGATTACCTCCCACAACTTTGTGAATGCATCCCATACCCCACATTGGTGAAGATCCATCAACTACACCCGGTTGCTCACACGCATTCACACCACTGAGTACCTCACTCCTGCCCTGGTGCCACCCTCCCTGCCAACATGACCATACCTGCCTCACGCGCACCCATTTTACGTCTCCGTAGCGGACCCCCACTACCTGCACCCAGCCTGTTCAGTCTTCTGCACGCACGACAAAAGGTCCTATCCATTGTGCTGGATACCAAGTGTTGCATGATGTAACCCCTTCCAGGCACCCAAACCATTACCCAACCCGCGCCCGGGCTGACACACCTCTCCCCTGCAGCGCTATGTTTGCCACCTCCTGCAGTAGTACATCCTTCCACGCCCATACTCTGTTATTCCCCGATATCGCTTCAACCGGAAGGACCTGTACATCTCCTATCACCAGAGCACAGGCACATTGAAAAGACATTCCCTTAAGTATGTCCATCCCTAAAATGCAGTCATATGGGCAATCAGTGAACGAATATAAAGAACGAGTGCATGCTTATACTACGGCTCTGCACATTAACATCAAGCATACCATTTTGCTTCAAATTCAGGCAGTTCTCATTGATGCAGCAAATCACCATCTCTGATGGCTGCAATGGAGCGCTCGAGAGATACCGGTATGCTTCCCCATCGATTAACGACGCCTGGGAACCAGTGTCTATAAGCATGGTGACAAGCTGGCCCTGCACGTACACAGTGGTGGTTCATATACCGCCCTCACCACTTTGGATTACCAGAGGTCCCTCCGGGTGCCCGCTTGCATTGACACTTCTAGGTCTTCGGGTGGGCTGGGCGCAATTCCTTGCGTAATGCCCCATTTGCCCGCAGCGATAGCACCCTGCGCTCGCTCCCATATTCCAGGGCACTAGCGCTCTTGACTCAATCGGGGTGGGCGTGGCTGCTTGTGCCTTCTCCTGCCCCATCTTTAGTTGCTCCATGGCTTTAACTAAACCTTCTACCAACCCCTCCAATCTTTTGATGGACTCCGAGCATCCACAACTTCCCCCTTGGGGTTTAAGTAACTCGCCGCTTGATACTCCCTTTTCGCCCCTTTTAAATTTGAATGCCCAGCACCATGATTGCTTTCACTGCTCGTAAGGTTCTCTATTGCCTCTGCCACATTGGTGGAGCCCTTGTATCTTTTCTCCAGGTCCTCGGAGCACATGGCTATCATGACTGCCTCCTTATAAGTTTTTGGGTCGGCAATCATCAGTGCTCCCCGGTGCGCAAGCAAACAGCTATTACTAAAGCGCTGGAGTAATACTGCCACATGGGTAGGGGCTGCCTCCGGATTCGCGCTGACGTACCTCTCCATTGCCAGCTCGCAGCGGCCGGCAAAAGTCGCCACTGATTCATGTGCTCCTTGGATCGTGTCATGTAATTCCTTAGAAAAGTCCTTTGGCCACTTTAATTTTCCTGAACACACGTTCCAAGCGTGCATGCAACTGAGCATAGTCATCTATATCGAATAACTCGTGCTCTGTGCATGCTTGGCCGCAGCTCCTTTTAGCTTGGTCTTGATAATAGTGATCTTTACGTCGGGGATCCATTTGGCAATGGCGCCAATACTATCAATACCTGATAAGAACGTGGCAATAGTGATGCCCCCATCCTCACCTACAAACGCCGGTACCACCCCCGTAAATCCGGCTAACTCTGGTGTCACCATGGGCACTGCATCACCCTCATTCCCCGGCATCCTCTAACTCTACACATAATCGACCTATGTCCGTTACCTAATCCCACTTATCTATACTGTACACCGCTTACAATGCCTCAACAGCAAATACTCAGCTTAGTGCCTGGGCCACACTGAAATCTGGCAATTCCGGAATTTGGCTCTCTGTTTGGGCGCCAGTGAGACGTCCACCCACCCTTCGTTCGGAAGACTTGCACTTACCATCTGTGTAGTATGTGTTAGAGAGGGGATATGTCAATGGTTTGGGACCCATAAGGAAGTTGACTCGGACACAACATTAATCAAAACGTCAAATACAAAGTACTGTAAATTACTGAAGGGCCCCTCGCGATCATGGATCCAACCCAGCGCTAAGGTGCGGACCAAATAATTAGCAACCGACAAGAAGTTTGATTTATTCTGTTGTCATTGAAAATAAAAATTTATCAAAATTTATAGAAAATTATAATGACATAGGAAACAATTTAACAAATTATCATCATGTTCTGATTATTAATTCAGTATTTATTAGATACTTTCTAAAAAACACCTGGATCAGAATATTAGCAACTTCTAAAAAATGACCAGATTTTTTAAAGTATTTTTTTTTTGGTAGCAATTTACGTCCTATGAATTGTCCATTTAGACGAATTACATCAAATACACGATTTCTCATGGACTTTATGAGGGATTGGTACGTTTTTTGAGGAATGTTTTCCCAAGCTTGTTGAATGGCTTGTTGCAATTCAGCAACTGATGAATACTGCTTTCCATTCTTGTAAACATCCCTAACCATTATACCCCAACGGTTTTCAATGGGGTTTAGGTCTGGGCTAAGTGCAGGCCAGTCTAGCAAGTCAATGTTCTTGTCTTTAAACCAGGCTAACGTCGACTTGGAAACATAAACGGGTGCATTGTCTTGTTGGAATACAAAATTTTGGCCAGCTATTGTTGTTGCATGTGTACAGAGATGAGTGTTTAACATTTCTTGACAACTTTCAGAGTTCATTTGCCCTTTGATTACCGCCAAATTTGTTTTTCCATTATGAGCAAAACTACCCCATACCATTACAGAATTGCCTCCTTGCACTCTATTAGAGAAAGTAATTGTTTCACCTTGTATTTCATGCCAATAGTATTTCTGACCGTCCAGACCATCCAAGTTAAACTTTTTTTTTTGTCATTAAAAATGACACTTTCCCACTCCTAACGATTGTCATTACTTCATAGCCCATCCTAATCGGGCTTGTTTATGTCGCGATTGTAGATGAGGTTGACACTTCATTTTCACGAACTTTGCATTGCCAGAATCATGCAAAATCCTTAGAACGGTAGACTTTGATGCTTTTCCTTGCAGTTCCATTGAGATTTGGCGACTTGATAAATGATCCTTTGTTGCCATCTTAAAGATTCATCTCTTTTCTCTGGATGTAATTTTGCTTCTCCTTCCCGAATTTTGTTTCCCTTTGACTGAATGTTTTCCATTGATGTATCTACTAATTGTAGACTTGTTTTTACTTAATCGACGGCTCATTTCACTTTGTGACACTCCTTCATTAGTCCAAGCATCAATTTGACCTTTTTCCCGATCAGTTAGGTCATTTTTGCCACCCATATCGAAACAAGCACTTCTAATTGATGTGCAATAAATAGCATTCACAGTGAAAATTCTGTAAGCAAATATTCTGCTCGTTAACTTCTAATTTATTTGTTCTATCTTCCGATCCTTACCCCTTGTTGCTAATATTTTGGTCCAGCTGCTCAGAGAAAAATTCGAATAACTGATAAAAAATAACTGAAATGTGCTAATATTTTGTCCAATTATTTATTTTGTCGTATACATTTGCTATGAACTTTTGCAAGCATTTTCATTTGACGACAACGAAAAAAAAATATTTTTCAGGAGTTGCTAATTATTTGGTCCGCACCTTACTTGACATTCATCAGTGGGCAACGTTTCACGGTACTACTTAATGGCTCCCGATATGCACATTCATGCAGGGATTCCTTGAGCAAGGTTGAGAGCTCCCTATTATGAAGTGCGTGGCAACAGTAGATGTTGCCCGAAACCTACTGCTTACAACGAGCACACCTGGACACCTCCGAAGTTAGTACTCCTTGCACAAATGCTACACGCGTTCCGTACCTCTTTTAGAAACTGTCAGGAAAGGGGAGAGACACTGAAACCCCTTCATGGCAAGTTCCAGGTGCCTCTGATCAGCAGCCACTAGGAAAAACCCCAAGTGTACCGTCAACGTATATCGTCGAGCTCACAAACATGTGCGTATGCTAACGACAGCCCTGGTTTCCATCGTTTCGTATCTACTGCAATGTGCCTCCCATCTGTGCTCCAGATCAAGTTCCACCATGAAGCAGTATAGGAACTGAGCTACTTAATCTCTACGCTTAAAACTAACAACATTTATTATCACAACTTGAGGAGAGCACAGTTAAAAATTTGTCTTCATAGAAGGTAAGCTCTAATGTGAATGCAACTACAGTCTGATGGCTACGCATGAGGATGTGCAGAGACCATGATTCGGGGGCATAGGAGAATGGAATGGTGGCCTAGATGCCTCATGTACGTCAACTCACTGCCTCTACGAGCTCGTTTCCACGTAGAAAGGAAATAAAATTTTCACTCACCAAGTCTTCGAACCCCCCCCCCTTTCACCTGGTATCCAGAGGTATCGGTTCTTGGTCATGAAATTTATCTTTGAAGCACAATTAGTGTCATCACGAATCTCAGTTCATCAGCGCTGTGGATCTATCCAAGCGACAGCCAACATCTCAAAACAGACGACATGCCAGCTTTTAAATAACTATCTGTTATTGCTCATTAACGGATGCATGCAAAACTGATAAATACTTAAATAAACATTAAACTTATGAACACATTCCTGCTAAAATTTTGTATTCCATCGTGTTCGAAAATGCCCGTATGCCGATCACAAGCATGACCTCACGGTATGGAATTTTTGCCCGGACTGCTCAGAACTGAACACGTAACACAGAAAAATATTTAAATTACCTTAAATGCTATGACATTTTCCATGAATCCGCTCAAACAATGCTCCGTTGGAAGCTGGTCTCATCTTCCAAGAACAAATATAACGAAACAATACCAGCCTCCAACAGAGCACTCAACAAACACAAATACCAACAATCAATGCTGACGTAACTGAACAAACGAACAACAATACACTCACTCCACAATAACTGCTCCAATACGTAACAAATATCGTTTTAATACATGAATTACATTTAACAGATGATCAAGCTCCCTCAAGCATAACTCTTCAAACGCAAATCAATACAGCTGAGATCGCACACCTTGAGCACATGTACGCAAGCGTTAACCAAAGCATTTTTAAAAGATTGCATTACATTTTTGCCGGACACATGCGACACCCAAAACTGACATGGAATGTCACAAAAGTATGAGATATTATCTTTATAGAATGAAAGTTTCGAGACGGAAGGTCAATGTAGAACATCTCACATTTAGTAAAGTTCAGATAGTAAACACAAGAATTTGTAAACGGAGAAATAATTGTAAAGGAGGAGAAGGGTTGAGAGAGAATCTGCATGGGGTGATAGTATGAAAAGAAATGTTTATACCTTTAGATCAGTGTTTCTCAAACTATGAACACCCCCTCAGCGTATGCAAAATTTAGTTATGCCCCCTCCCCCTCACACCTCCGCATCTTAAGGTTTCTGCAAATATCATGGAGATTATTAAAAAATCGCTTGGTAAATCACAGATCATGGGATCGGGGAAGTCCCTGGTTTGGAATTAGGGAGCAAGATATAGCAATGGATCAAAAGGGCAGTTGGCATCTTATGAAGAGGTTGCATGAAGAACTGTCATCACAATCATTTAGGTAATGATAGAAGTGAAGGATTTATAAATTTTAAAAATTCTTTTTTGCTATTATCATCAGTGGCACAAGGACTATTTTATTTTCAACCTCCGATCGGACATAAAATAAGGACAAATGTGAATAATGTAGCGTCTCCTGTGGGACCAAAAATTTTTCAATGTTTTTAGGTCAGGTGAAAACGTTTTTTGGGTATATTCACCCTGCGTGATCTTTTTTTTAAAACAGTTGTCCATACATCTAGACTGAGCACCCAGGGGTTACTGTGCCCTCCCCTTGTACAAAACGTGTGCCTGACGCGTTCTTGCGTTGCTTCTGGGAATATTTGTGTGCTTGGCCTAACATGAGCATTGCTTCTCCCGTAGGGACGCTTCGGCCCTCTTCTTTCATGGATTGTCCTACCTTCATCTTGGTTCCTCCATTGGTATTTTCCTCCTCCCTAGGAACTCGAGCGCCCGTTGTTTCGTTTTCTCGGAACCTGAAACCGAGTGTGCAAGGTACAGTGCTTGGTTTTCAAGAATGTGTGTGTGATGCATGACCAACATTTAAATTTTGTCACCACAAGTTTTTTTTTCCCCTTTAGGTTTGTTAATTTAAAATTTTTAGGATTTTTTTTTTGGGCTCGCTTTTGCTGGGTTTACAAGATTGTACTGTTGTCGTACAGGACTTTTAAGTGTGTTAAGGAGTTTGATTTTTAATTAAATATATATTGTGAAGTTCTTTTTCTAGATTTAAGATAAAGGTAAAACTTTAGTTGTAACTCGCAGTATTTTATTGTTGTCCACGGGTCCATTGCTAATGTTATCATGGTCTTATGACTGTTGTTGCAAGACGATTGTTTTTATTTTTTTATTTTTTTTGGCTAGATGCAGAGATTCAGTAGTTAGTTAAGTTTTGAGTAGTGCTCAGGATGGAATGCATGAGCGAAGCGAATTTGAGCAGAACGTACCGTATTTGCCTGGAATCCTAGAAATGGCAGACGTTCCCTGGCTAGCTGTCTCTCCCCTGGATCTGTGTTGTGGTGCCAGGCGGGAAGTTGTCCACGAAAATGTTGCATTTGGAATTCCATGACCCTATCGCTTGAAGAATTTATTATTTGAGTTCATCTAGTTATGATGAGGTAAGTTTTTTCCTTCCCTTCTCATTTCTTCGTTCCATGGTAGGACAATCGATTGTTATTTAAACTGTGGAATTGTGTCGTCGACCGCCATTGTTGACGTTCGAAAACGGTCACCATGACACCTTTCGTTTTTTTTTTTTTTTGTCTAGCAAATGCTTTCGCCCGATGAATCTGAAAGCCTTTGGACTGCAAGGGAAATTAAACCAGATAAGTCATCATTTTTTTTCTTTCGATTCTTTAATTGCATATTGGAAGATTGTGAGAATTTTCTGAACTTTATATTTCAATTTCAAGGAGTTTTCTTCAACAGCTGTAGTGTTATCTACCCGTCGTGTTAGTCATGTTTAACCCTCATGAACTTTCTTTTGTTCACCAGGGATGCAACCAGTAATGGTCCCGTTTGATGTAGGAGTTCTTCCAAGTCAATACCAAGTTCCTCTGGCTTAGACACTCGACGCAGTTTTATTAGCTGATGGGGCAGATTGAGAAATTTCGAGCTTCATCACTTGGTTTTACCCTTATCTGGTGCTTTGTTTGTATGACTGTTCTGTTGCGTCGCTGTCGTCGTGTGGCTAACAAGGGAACTACCTGGGCTCACTCAAGAGCTTTTTGTCTGAAAATTGTCTGTAAGTGTACAGTCTTTAGTTTGTTTAAATTTACCTCTTTTTAGTTAGTTTCCACCCCCCCCTCCCCTTTCCTTTTTTTTTCTTCTCTTTTCTTTGTTTCTTTTCAGTGTATGTTCGTATTTTACCCTGCATATTTTGGAGAAGATCTGTGCCTAAGCCTGATTTCACTTTATCGTCTGCCCCATCGACCGTCCCACTTCTGATTTACCTGCGACTTGAGTCACAGTTGTGACGTCTCTTGCGCAATGTCACTTTGGTAACATTTTTCCCAGCGACCTGGTCATTTAGGATGGATTCTTTTGGTGAAAACTTTGCTTTTGTTTATGTATTAGTTACTATACTGCTAGCAACCTAATTAATTAAATTAGTGGACCTATCTGTTGTTTATTCCCTAGTCACTCCGCCTTTTCATTTTCGCCAGAATGCCCCTTTCATTTTCCCTAGGACAGGAATTATGTTCACAGTAGTGACGTTTCAACAAGTGATGCCTTCTGGCTAATTGTTTTTCATCTTTTCAAGGAAGAACTTATCCCATAAAAGAATTGATTTGTATTCAGTACTAAGCAAAATAAAATTGCCTGTACCTTGCCCTATCGGAAATTGGTCTTCCACACCCACACGTCCGGTAATAAAAAACCCCCGCATATAATGGGATTTTTTTTTAGCAGGGGCTTAATTGGGAATATTATTTGGTTTAGAGGTGGTATTGGACGGGGTTTTAATCCGAACTGAGGGACTGGCTTTATTATTGTGTTTTGGGACTGAAACGGGATTTTGGGGATTTAGTCTTGCATGAGTTTTGTAATTGTTGCGCTTTTGTTAACTACAAAATAGTAACTGTTTTTTTCTTTTCTTTTGGTGTCTACCTTTAAAGTCGATTTGGCTTTTCCGAGCTCGGTTATCGGACGGTTTCAGTTTACGCAACCGCTATAGCGTTTCCGAGATTTATTCTCGACTCAACTTTATCCGAAATTTAAGCTCGCTACAGCTTTTTTTTTTTTCGAGTTATTCTCGTTTCAGCTTGGGTTTCAGAGTCGTAACTTCTCACTCGCAACAGCCTTTTTTTGAATCAATTATGATCACTACAGCCTTTTTTTTTTTCCAACTCGTTCGCAGCGAGCTCGCTACAATAATAAAATGATTTTATAACCAGGAGTCAAGTAAGGGTGATCCAAAATCAGGAGAACTCAATAATCGCAAACGAATGCAGATAAAAAGATTCCATTTGCACAGAAATGATTAAATGGAAGTCAGGTTTTTTCCCAGGAAAAATATTAATGCTAGAATTGTTCGTTTTTTGACCAATTGTCAGGTTACAGACATCAGTTTACGGAAACTTTCAGATGGTAATATGCCGGATTAACTATCGGCTTACAAACGTTTAATGTTCTGTTCATCATTCAGCAACACAGCCGTCAGACGAGACACCTCACTGTTCACTGCATTAAGCAACATTTCTCTCTGTAAGGCAGACCCATGTAGCTGGATGGAATCTCTGAATGTTACCAATGATGTTGGTTGGTCACGGTATACTTTTGATTTCAGGTATCCCCACAGTCAAAAGTCACAAGGCGTCAGATCGTGCAATCTGGCTGGCCATGCATGCGAGAAGTATCAACTGAGGGCATTATTCTCCCCAAATGTTGAGCGGAGCAGTCGTTGCACAGGCATCTGTATGCAGTGCTTGTCATGCTTGCAATTCTGGAATGATGCTGGTCTGTAACAGTGCTGCATAACATACACCAGTGACGGTAGCTGTTTTTAGCTGTGACTGCTTCGAAGAAAAGTGATAATTTGCAGTGATCGCCATACAATGCTGTACGAAATGCCAATCTGTCGGGGCACTTCTCGCACATTACATTCCCCATGTGCAGAGATCTCCTCGTGTGCTTGCACTGTCTGAAAGATTCTTCGGGCGACAACAGTGGATGTTGGGGGCCGATCACTTCTTGCACTTCCAGTCAAAGAACCCGTGGCTTCAAATCGTCGTATCATTTTTGTCACTGCAGCACATAGGTAATTTACCATCTCACATTCTGTGCATGCGCCGATGTGCCCGCAATGCTACACTGGCACTTTACTTATTCTGATAATAAAGTTTAACCAAGAGGGTCTTCTCGATTAAGGACCAATTTCTATGTCTACAATTTCGTTACATGATGTCTGTAAACGAATATCGCCATTTGTTGGTCAAAAACCGAACAATTGGAAAAAAAATCAGACTTCATTTCAATCATTTCTGTGCAAGCAGAATCTTTTTATGTGCATTTGCATATGAATTATTGTGTTTTAAAATTTTTCCTGACTTTTGGATCATCCTGTACAATCAAAATTACTTTTCGACATAGTCACCGTAAAGACAGACATTTTTCATGCCAGTGGACGAGTTTTCTAATGGCCTAGTTATAGAAGTTTGCTGCCAGCATATTGAAATAGGTCTCCATGGTGTCTTGAAGCTCTTCGTTGGTAAGAGGCATGATATCTTCTTGAAAGAAGAGTCCTACTATCTTCTGGGATTGTTTTGATTCATGACAACACACATTCGTTACTGCAGGTAACCCAACAGCTTCTTGAGTAATTTCAATGGAAAGTGTTTGATCACCCAGCATACAGCCCAGACCTTTCATCTTTTTCAAGAGCTGAAGAAAGGTCTGGGAGAACAGCACTCCTGCACCATGGAGACATATCTCAATATGCTGGTGGCAAACTTCTTTAAAGAGGTACTAGAAAATTCATCCAGCTGTATGGCAAATGCCTCAATCTCTACCGTGACCATGTTGAAAAGTAATTTTATTTGTCTTTATTTTATGCCCCATCTGAGGTTAAAAACATAAAATAGCCCTCGTATTACGTATACTCATACAACTGAATCATAGCCGCATATCATTCACATGTATCACATGCGCCCGCCCCCCCCCCCCACCTCACTGCTCACTAGTTACTTAATGCCCCCCAACCACCCACTTGCTACTTAATGCCCTCTCTAATGACTCTGTCGCCCCCAGGGGGCAATATCGCTCACTTTAAGAAACACTGCTTTAGATGATAAAAATTTAGCAAGAGGGTACATACTGTTGCCAATATAGGTGAGAGAAAGCCAATTTTTATTTGTAAAGTGGCTGTTTGCAGGTTGTTATGAAATGCTTTGCAGAATTTTATTCTTAAGTTAATCATCTGCATTATCCACATAGGATTTTTAGACAATTTAGTTATGGCTACTCAAGCTTTTATGAGTAATAACGAACAGAATTCCTTTTTTAGACTTAACTTTAAGATCAGGTCTTTTAAAGCAGATATATGTTTCTTAATTTATGTAAGTCCCATAAGGTGTATCCCAAATTTATTGATTGCATTAATTTTAAAAACTCTAAGGATCCATGTTTAAAGAACATTCTACCATTAGTAAAACGTAAGGGGCTAATCATGGAGATTGGCTATTTGAATTACAAATTGTCTATTACTGAGGCAAAAGCATTTGAAAATAGAGAGCCAGCTCAAACCTAAAGATTGGGACATTTACTTACGTAAAGTAAACAGCGTTAACCAGTCTAAGATTGACTCAAAACTAGAAAATTATTGGAAAAACTAAAGAGTATTATTAATAATCAAACACCTATAATTAATAGAGTTAGTAATACGGATGTAGACAACATAGTTAATCTAATGGATTTAGATTTTAATGATTTTGAACTTAAAATTTTATCTAAAGGGCTAAAATTTGCAGCTAGGAATAAACATAAAGACATTCACCAGTTAGTAGGGAATGTAGAAGGGGGAATAAAGTTCTTACCAGATTCACAGAAAAAAGCCATTAGAGAACAATGTACCAAAATATTGTCCCATAATTGGGAAAACTATGAGGTAGAAAATAACGATCGCCGCTATTTCGCAACCATTAAAAATCTTAAGGAAAAAGATTGTTTCTTCCTTAAAAGTGATAAACGAAATAGTACAGTTATTTTAAAGAAAAGTGATTATTTCAGTAGAGTGGATGCTTTAATTGCTGAAGGCCCGTTCGAGGTTATTAATAAGAAAAATCCGTTAACAACACTGGTCAGGGAAGTCAGGGAGGCAGTAAAGAGTAGCCCCAATCTCATTCCCCCAAACTCTGCCTCTTCGCTCAGCATTAAAAACCCGACTTTACCTAGGTAATATGCTCTCCCTAAGATACACAAACATGGAAACAAAATGCGGCCGATTGTGTCAAATATTGACTCTCCCACTTACCGGCTTTCTAAATTTCTAGCAGAGTTTTTAAAAACTTTAAAATTGTCGAACTTCGACAGTTCGGTTAGTAATAGTATTGACTTAGTGAAAAAACTGAAAAATAAGGTCATTAAGAATGGGGAAATTTTGGTATCCTTCGATATTGTCTCCTTGTTCCCTAGCATCCCTATACCTGAAACTATAAACTTTCTAACTAATATTTTGAATAAGAACAAAGTTCCTGAAAACATATGCAACGAATGTTTAAGTCTAACAAGGTTATGTACCAATAATAATATTTTTAAATACAATGGGAAAGTTTACAAAATACAGTACACCGATGGGCTCTTGCCTTAGCCCTATTTTGGCTGAAATATTTCTGAAAAGTTTCGAGGATATCCTGAAGAATTCCGGTTTTTACTTTCCCAATTGTTGGTTCAGATACGTGGACGATGTCTTCACAATTTTTGACACCAATGCTTGCGATGTCAACACTTTTGTCCAACATATTAATAGTTATTTTCTATCCGTTCAATTCACTTTTGAGTTGGAAAACAATCAAAGGTTGCCGTTTCTTGACATCCTAGTCATCAGAAACCATGATTCACTATCATTTGAGGTATACCGAAAGCCTACGAACGGTTTGAATTACATACCAAGCGATTCCAGCCACCCTTGGAATCAAAAAATGTCTACTTTCATTTCGATGATTGACAGAGCTATTAATCTCCCACTAGGTCAATCCTCATTCAAAAAGAAATTTCCTTGATCCAGAATATTGCAGCTAAAAATGGCTATAGCACACGTACCATCACCAATTTGGTCAGGAAGAGGAAGTTAATGAAGTTCATGGACGAA
The DNA here is from genome assembly GCA_023313115.1 of Rhysida immarginata. NCBI lineage: Eukaryota > Metazoa > Arthropoda > Chilopoda > Scolopendromorpha > Scolopendridae > Rhysida > Rhysida immarginata. The sequence goes on along the minus strand of JAHWFO010076724.1, from coordinate 263,686 downwards.
ATCACTACCCTCAACTGGACTAAAAATAGAGGGAGAGTCATATCCTTACCTTACAATAAATCATTAATCAAAGGTCTCTATTCTGTTTTAAAATCTTTTAATATTTCGTTATCTTTTAGCAATCCCAACCAGACCAGGCATTTATTACCTAACCCAAAGGACCAGATTCCACCACTACAGAAATCAGGAATATACGAAGCCAGATGTTCCCAATGCCCCATGAGGTACAAAGGACAAACTTTCCGTAATATTGAAACAAGATTCGAAGAACACATGAGACACACAAGATATGGTAGAGGGAATCAGTCATCCATAGCCAAACACTCTAGATACCGGGCATGAATTCTTATTAAACAATGTAAAACTTATTGAGTCAATAAACAAGAAACACCTTCGAAAGCTTAGCCATTCAAAAAACAGATAAAAAATTGTTACTCAACTTAGATAGGGGCCCTATTAGCGAATCACCATTGATCAAATGGGCGACACACTTACCCAATCAATAAATTTCAGTTGGATCTTTTTGTCTTGATTGGCTTCTGTCCATTATAAGTACTCAGCATGTTCTATTCCAAGTCAGTTCTCTCAAGTTCTCTCGAGGTGCTCCTTGGCTGCTGAATGATGAAAGCAAAGCTTTCGAAAAGCGCTTACAGACTCAGGTTGTATTTTTTCATTTTATTTTCGATCTTTTTCTTTTTGTTTTTTCAATTCCTGTTTCGTTGTGGAAAAAGAGTTTTATTTTATTCTTAAGTTAATCAAATGCTTTGAGCTTATGTTTAGGAGTTTATGGATAAATGAGGAGCTGTAACCATTGATTGAAGCTAAATATTTTATAATTTCAAGTTCATTATTATATGCACTGGTATCTAAAGGGAGCTTTAACATTCCGATTATATTATTTTAATTATACTCTATTATTTATACAATTATTTATCATTTCTCTCTCTTTATCTTTTATGACGGGAATTCAGTAAATAAGTTACAAATGGGCTTAGAAATGAAACAAATAAGGCAGCTTGGAGCCGAATAAATGGAAGTCGCTTGGAGCAAAGTAAGGGCTATACAGAGGATGCTCGATGGCTTCTCGGTTGAACTTTTGCAGCATCTCAGTTGTCTTGTTGGCAATATGAGGATGTGCCTTATCATGCATAACAACACACCTTTGATGAGGAATTCTGGCCGCTTCCGTCGATTAGCATTTCGAAGTTTCATAAGGATGCTACAGTAGGATCGGCATTTACAGTTTACTCTCGCTGCCAGAATGTTTAAGCAATATGCCTTAGTGATTCTTAGATGCATCACTTTCCTGGCGATGAAGCTGTATGAAAGTCACTACCTGTTTCGGACAGCAGCACAAAGAATTTTATGCTTCTGGGTTTGAGGAGCTTGAGAAACAATGGGACAAGTGCCTCATTGTACAGGGAGATTATGCAGAGCATTAAAAGTAGTTTTCAAGCTAGTACTCTTATTTGTTTAATTTCTATGTCCATTTGTAACTTATAACTGACTACTCTTCGTATATACTTTAATATATTTATATTTCATAATCTTTCAATCCAAAATTATACAGGATGTTCACTAATTCAAGAGGTGATTCTTTGGGTTATTTTAAGAATCTTTTGTCTTTTGATGATTTTTGGAATGCCGCTTTGTTTCGAAGATACGGGCGATAAAGGTTTTTCAACAAAAACAATATTTTATTACCTAATATTACATGTAAAGCATCTTAATCTACAATAACTACTAAAAATGACTACCACCTGCTAGGATGCATGAATCCAATATTCTCCTTATTGATTGCCAAACTCTTTTGTTGTTTCTTATTGCATTACACCCATCAACTATTTGATTTCTCAAATCTTCTAAATTTTCCACTGGAATAGTGTAATTAATGACTTAAGATGGCCCCATAGATAAAATACCAAGGGATTTAAGTGCGGGGATCGAGCAGGCCATAATTGAGGGCCACCTCGACCAATCCATTTGTCTTAATATGTTGCATTTAAAAACTTTTATCGCCTTCTATCTTTGAAACAAAGTGGCTTTCTGAAAATCATCACAGATAAAGGACTCTTAAAATAACCCAAAGAATCATCAGTTGAATTTTTGCCATATGTTTAGTAAATACCCTGTATACCATATCATATTTATTAAATTGAAAAAAGAATTTATAATTAACAAGAATTATTGTTTATTATTATTAACAAGGGTCCGAGGGGCCGTTTATTATTATTAACAAGAACCCGTTACCCAGTTTAATTAGAGATGTAAAAGATGTGAAAAAAACTGCCCTAATCTCATCCCCAAGAATATGGCCTCTTCACTCGTCATTGGTAACCCCACTTTACCGAGTTTATACTGTTTACCTAAGATTCATAAAACCAGGAATAAAATGCGCCCAACAGTCTCTAATATTGACTCTCCGACTTACCGAATTTCTAAGTTTTTGGCTACATATTTAAAAACTTTGAAACTGTCAGATTTTGACAGCTCAGTCACTAACAGCGTCAATCTTGTTAATAAGTTAAAACATTGGACAATTAAAGATGGAGAAGTATTAGTTTCGTTCGATATAGTATCTTTATTTCCAAGTATCCCTCTACCAGAAACGGTTAATTCTTGAAGAACATCATGAAAAAAATAAGGTACCTTCTAATGTTCAGATGGAATGTTTAAAACTTATTAGACTATGTATCAATAATAATATTTTTAGTTTCCAGGACAAGATTTACAAAACGACGGAAGGCACTCCTATGGGCTCGTGCCTCAGCCCTATTTTGGCTGAGGTTTTCTTAAAGAGTTTTGAGGATATCCTCAGAACATCGAATTTCTATTTCTTAGATTGTTGGTTTCGTTATTCGATGACATATTTGTGATATTTGATACTAACAGGTGCGATGTCAATTTTTTTCTACAACATTTAAATACTTTCTTCCTCTCTGTTCAGTTCACCCTGGAATTAGAGAAAGACCAGAAGTTGCCGTTCCTGGACGTTTTGATCATCAGGAGGCAAGACCACTTAAGAGTTCGACATTTATCAGAAGCCTTCTAACGGTCTCAACTACATCCCCAGTGACTCTTGTGAGCTTGGGAAATTCTAAAAAATATCTTCAGATTAAGCCGCCAGACTGATCAATTTAACTAGTGCAGCTTAATTAAGGATTTACACTGAATCATTAAGTCACATAACATTTCTCTCAATTTTTATTAACCCAAATCAACTGAAAAATTTACTCGGTAACCCTAAGGACAGAGTCCCAGACCATTTAAAATCCGGAATTTACAATACAAGTTGTTCAAATTGTGATAAACATTACAAAAAACAAACGAAAAGGAATCTTTTAATTAGATTCAAGGAACATCTAGTGCACAGAAGATTTGGAAGGACCAGCCAGTCGGTCATCGCTAAGCATTCTTTGGACATGGGTCACGACTTCAAATTAGAAAACCTTACCTTGTACAATCAGTTAATAAAAAGAAACTTCTGGATGAATATGAAACCATGGCTATCATCAAAACCAATCAGAACATTCTGCTCAATTCTGATAAATGACCGAGTGGTGATTCATCACTAATCCACTGGTGGACTAGTTTAACCAATCAGGGTTCTTGACCCTGTCTTTTTTTCTCAGATTGGTTAGTTTTTAGGTATTTTTCGCTATAAATGCTGCTTCCTTGTCTTTGAATTCAGTTCACTTCTCTCCCGAGTGAACTCACGAATTCCTGCAGAAGATGAAAGCAGTGCTTTCGAAATCCGCTTATCCAGGTTGTATTTTTCTTTGTTTAATCGCTGTGGTTAAAGAGTGTTTTTTTTTTCAATTACTATTACAATTATCCACTTAAATTTCATTCTTTGGTTTTAAAACATCATTACCTTGTTTTTCTACCGATCTTTTTGTCAAGTAAAACTAATCATCCAACGCAATGTCATTTCATTTCAAATATGATATATTTTCTTCCATCATCTTGATAAAGCAGGGTACTGTAAATACTGTATTAAGTGCCCGGGCGCTTATTTGCAAAAATTCAGCGGACCCCCAGGCACTTAATTCAGGTGGGCCGGTATTACAGGTCTGGCACTTATAAAATTTCTTGATAACTGTGATGTAAAGTATTATTTCAAAATATTAAATTTTCCAAGCAGGAGAGGAGTTATTTAATAAAATGGATCACACAACAAAATTTATATAGATTTAAAATAACTGAAGTTTTCATTTTTCATCATGGATTGGCAGTAGGAAGAGCAAAAATACCAGTGAGAAAGCAGCAAGAGATGGAAAAGTCCACAAAATGAAGTGAAATAAGCACCTAAGCGGTTATTGAAGGTCCAGCGCTTATTTGTAAAAATTTGGTAAACCCCCAGGCTTTATTCTATTTTATAAAGAAAATAAGATTTGGTGCTTAACGCAAGTGGGCCAGTATTTCAGGTCCGGCACTAAATATACTATTTACAGTACAAATGGCGAAACCAGTTGATGGATATTTTCAGTAATAAAAACATATATAGAGCAAGAGCTCTATATTTTTGTATCTACCATATATAATCGTGCGTAAGTCTCCCCCCCCCCCC
>JAHWFO010076724.1:207029-255815 GCA_023313115.1 Rhysida immarginata | reverse complement strand
ATTTCAGAGACAGAAGACGAGAAAACTTACCCAAGGAAAACCGACGAGAGACGCCCTGGAAAGTGGACAAAAGTATAAGAAAAAAGGGGGGGGTTCAAGGAATGCATTTGAACACATGAATGGTAAGGGAGAGATACCAAAAAGTAAGACTTACCTTTCAGAACTGTGGAATGAAACGAATGTATTTCCAATAACCTAAAGATTAATCACCGTTAAACAAATAACTGACGCTAAGAAAACTGACTATAAGTAATACACATTTGGATTGAGACCTACCTTAACGTTATTAATAGAAATAGATGCCTGCCTTATTCTTTTGGATTCCGGATGTTACCTAAGTTGATGTTTGTTAGAGAAAGTTGCTTAATAGTTTTTTTTTTAATTTCTGAATTACCGTAGGTGGAAAGGGGTTGCTACCTAGATCAGCTTCTGCGAAGACCACGGAACAGACTAGACCACAAGATGATCAAGATGATTACTCGGAAGAAAGCCAAGACCAAGATTTAAATTGTAATAAACGGTCTTGTATTTGTTTGAATTGAGATGTTAATATTAATTAGCATCAAGTCAGCGCAAAGAATAATGTTCCAAAGCTTACAATTTATAAAAAGAAATAAAAGCCACAGTAATCAGAAGGGGTATGGGATAAGATTTATTTCACTGGTAATAAACGTTAATGAAATAGGGTTTTAACGCGAATACAGAAACTTGAACAGTAGTTAGCTTGCTTAATTTAGGGGAAAGGCAAGGTTTTGGGAACCATTCAGCTTCTGCAAAAAAAATGAATTCTACAGTACTAATATATTTTAATTGTGAACATATTAACTTTCTTTATTAATTGGACAAACATTCTTGGACGATTTTCAAGACGCACTTGGCATGAACACCATGACAGTTTACCAAGGTCGGCACCATCTTATTTTCGAGATTTGACCTATGCATCTGCTTTTTACCATGGAAAATTGAGGAAAATGATATATTAGTACAATGTGCTGTAAGCTATATTACAGTTTATGCACTAGTGCATGCGACAAATCACTTTTCCATTTTCCATTCCTTTTTCCATGGGGCAAATCACTGGACCCCAGAGCATTTGCTTTTAAAAATGTAAAAGGGAATGGAAAATTGAGGAAAAGGACGTGAAATAATGCACTGTATATTGTTTATGCTTATACAATGAGCTATTACGGTATATTAAATTTTATACACTAGGGCTTGACGATGGTAGCTCTGTATCGATGTTCAAAAAATTTCGACATCAAGTTTTTCGATCTTCTTGAATCTTGGATGTTACATTTTTAATTCATTATCTATTGAATAACTGTTTAGATTAATGTATTTACGGTGTGTATTGCAATGAGAGAACACGTAAAAACGCGCTGGTTTTGTTTGAAGCCCCTCCCCCTTATACTCTTTCCTATATGGCCGCCACTACCTTTTAGATTCTCCGTAAAATGCTAAGAGAGAGAATACTTTTATCTTATCAGAAATTTATTTAAGCAGTAAAAGGGTTAATAAATGAAATCTAAACAGATTAATGAATTATTAATTTTTTGTAAATTATGCCATAGAATGAACTGTTTCCGCTTATAAGTGTTTAAGAGTTTGCATAGGCCAAATGTGGTTTTTAGGGGTCATATTTTGGGGGGGAAAAAATCGGCTTATATACGAGTATATACGGCTAAATTTTATTTTCTTTATAAAATAAAATAAAATTTGGTGCTTAACGCAGGTGGGCCAGTATTTCGGGTCCGGCGCTAAATATAGTATTTATGGTACAAATGGCGAAACCAGTTGATGGATATTTTCAGTAATAAAAACATATAGAGCAAGAGCTCTATATTTTTTTATCTAATAGTAATACAAAGACTATGGACTAAATTGATTACAGCAATCTTTGTATCTAACTTTTCTCAATTCTTGTCTTCCTTCTTATGAGATAGTGATTTTCACTGAGAGATATTTTCCTCTGATGACAGTGCCAGACATCATTTCCATTAATCTTAGTTACTGACTTGTTCAGGACTCCCAGACAGAAGCAGTCAAGACCATTTCCATGGGAAAGAAATAATCTTTTGGTTACTAATTAGGATGATTTGCTTTTTCATATGAATCACTTGGATCTCATTTCAGGGTCAGCAAAATACAAAGAGAGTCTAAAAAGTTTGGTGAATGGAAGCATAAAACAAAAAACAAAACATGGAAACAAAATACCTTTATTCACCTTCAAAGTAACATCCGTTGGACACAATACATTTTTGACATCGTTGATAAAGCTGCTGGAATGAGTCAGCGAAGGCCTCTTTTGGGATCGATCGAAGCACAGATGCCACACGTCGTCAGATGACTGGTAAGTCTGCAAAATGTGTGAACTTCAAGACCCCCTTGAGGCGAGGGAACAAAAAAGAAGACTGCAAGTGCCAGATCAGGCCAGTTTGGTGAATGTTCGATAAAAGTTAAATGGCACTGGGCAAAGAAGTTGCGTATACAGATCGCAGTATGTGTTGTCATGCAACAGACTCCACTTTCCACTCCTGAAAACCTGCTCCGTACACATGGACCAACATTGCATGCGTTTTTGCGGCCGTTTTTCCCAATTTGTAACAAAACTTCATGTTTCTCTGTTGCTCCATTTCCATTTGACATGAAGTTTCGCATACACTCCATTCGATTGCCCTTAGCAGATTAATCTGCGTTGCTTTCTTGCGCTCTTTACTACGTGCAGTCTCTCCATTGGTCTCTTCCTGTGCATGCACATGGCCGCATTTTTACCTCACGTTGCTTTTGAGATATCCGTCCATTCACCGAACGTTTTAGACACACGTTTTAAGAAAATACTTTCGTTTAAAGGATGAGCCAAAAGTTTTCAAGCAAGAAATTTTTTTTCTTAAATTTTAGTTACAAAATGGCGTGACGGAAAAATTGTGAAATTGCTTTCAGCTCTAGCGCCTAAACATTCATTTCAAGAGAAAAATCTGTAGAACCTATATAAAAGAGAATTTCAATGTGGATTTTTTAATGACTTTTCCACCCTGAAATGATATCCCAGAGAGATAGTGTTACGTATTTGGGACTCAGTGAAGTGGGAGGGGAGGCTTACTCTACTTATTGCTACTTTTATTTACCTGTGAGTAGCATTTCGTGTGCTCCCATTCGCTCATCAGCTGTGGTTGGAGACGATGAAATATCAACATTCATTCAGAACGGAATTCGGTGATGCAGAGCAATCATCTCGAACAACAAAAGAGGACGAAACAATGGGAGACAACAACACAACAAAACGCCACAACAATTATGAATATCGTGCATGACAACAATTAATTGTTGTTCGCCGACACGACATTCCTCCCATCGCACTAAGCTAGGGGGAATACCGCTGGGGCAGCTGCCGAGTGTGGCCAGAGCGTCGGACGGATACTAGATCCCGCCTCGGTCGATCCCGATGGCGATTGGCGTCTGTGTCTGGGAGCGCCAGTGGTTCACCATTTCCCACATCTGGCTGATGCGGCTCGATTGGATCGGCAGAGTCATTTGGGTCGAGCAGCGGAACGTCTTCCGCTGGGTTTGGAATTACCGCCGTGGTTGGCAGCTCATTCTCGGCTGCAACCGGGATCATCTCAGTAGGTGTGTGATCCGCTGTTTGGGGAGCGCACTCTGTAAAGTCGTGCCCGACGAGGAGTTCTACGTGGCCTCATTTCGTCACTGCAGGCTGCACTGGGAAGTTCTGCATCACGTGGTTTAAGTTGGTCTGTGTCGCTTAGAGCACGTGTTTTCAACTGCCACTTCGTAGTGAAGGTCTCCTAGGCAACGGCTGACAACCGCTGGTAGCCATCTTTTCTGCGAGGGACTTCTCATAGAACCCGGCCTTTATCTTCTCCTCGATTGCTTTGGCATACTGCTCCCGTCTCTTGCTCTGGCAAATACGGGGGTGGCATCTGGCACAAGATGGACAGTAGCTGGTGCCCTTTCAGCTTTCCTGCTGTGCTCTGGAAAACATGGTCATATTCTTTAATTAGTCTGTCTAATCGGGATTGCTGTTCCTCAGTCAGCAGTCCCTTGCCTTGGTTCTCCTGGATGGCTTGGATGGGCGCAAACAGTTTGTTGAATCTTATTTCGTGTACAAAACTGGAGATCCAGTCGTGGCTCATCAGTCCTGTGGAGTTACAGTCCCCACATAGAGGTCCATTTTCCAGCTGCTGCTGCCGATCATAACCTGGACTTTTGTTTTGCCAAGGCATCACACTTGGTGATCGGTGTAACTCCGGAACTGCCGGTCGATCTTCTGCAAGCGTATTTGGGGCTTGACTTTGCGTAGACGGGTGACACCACAAGGTGCTCCCGTGTCAACCTCCATTTGCAGAGTCTTCCCGTCGATTTGGACATCGATCAGGTTTGGGCGGATGGCTAAACCCCTGCAGTTGGTTTAGCGTCTGGACCCGATCCACTGGCACTTGAGTTTCATTGGGCGAAGCACGACACGTCCCTTTGGTCTCAGACCGACATGCTTTCGCTATGTGCCCTGTCATTTGGCAGGTCCTAAAGCGACAGGTGTCTGCCCACTGCTGACCGCCACACGGTTTCTTCGGCACAGTCTTGTTCCCATTGGACAAGTGGTGACTGGTTGTGGAACGGTGACGCTCGTTGCTCAGGTTAGCTCGGCGACTTGGGAGCTTCTTCTGTCGGTTTCTCCCACGATGGTTCGGTTTCGTGGTCGAAAACTCATAGCCATGTTTATTTGTATCCTCTGTGATTGGCTGGCTTACTGCTTTTCCAATGGCCCATGTGGCTTCTAAACTTTGGGCAAACTCATCCGGCTGCTTCGCGATGATCTCGTCTCGCATCTCTGGGGAACGAAGGCCATGTAAGAATTGCCCGATGAGCATACGATCTAGAAAGTCCCCGTATTGGCAATGGGCAGCACTCTTTCGCAGTCGGAGTGCATACTGGGCCACTAATGCATCTGGGCTCTGGATCACAGTTCTAAACTTGACACTTTCGACGTATTTATTTCGGGGACGATCAAAATGGTTTGTCAAAATCGATTTGAGTTCATCATACGGAATGGTGTCTGGTTCTTTAGGGCTGGCTAGGATCTTCAGCACACCGTTCAGCTCTGCCCCCATATGTACACGAGCACTGGTGACATATTGGGCGTCTGGAATATTGGAGAGCTGTAGCACCCATTCAAATCACTTAAAATATTCTCCAACAGACATCTCGTCGTCCATATGATACGGCGGCATTGTAAATGGGGGAGGTCGTGGGGTAGCGAGTTCTGGAGCATGCTCTGTGCCAAGAGCGGGGGGTCACCCTCGTCAGCTGAGCTACAGCCGTGTCTGTTGCCACGTGTAATGCAGAGACTATCATTTTAGACAACTCCTGCATCAGTTCAGGTGGTACTGCCAAATTGGATTCTTTTTGTCAAGGTAAGTAAAGTCTCATTTGTAGCTCTTTATCTTTTATTTTGGCTTCACTGGATGTCCCTGGAGCCTGTGTTGATAACGGCGTTCTTTTCTTCTTTTCAGCTGGCTATCGGAGCAGCGTTCTCTGGAGGCTGTAGTCTTCAAAATTAACGATGGGATTGGCGCTCTTCACATGGAATACTGCACGAAGAGGTTATAGTTTGGCATCTGGATATTCCACAATGGGCAATACAGCCGCTGACCGTAACCACAATCACCACCGTATGAGGATAACACCAGAAGGCCTGTATATGAGGCTCCTTGGGCAGGGGAGGAGAGCTGTAACCCCTGGACACAACAGACTAACTATCATTGCCACTCAACACTTTTAACATGCAGTGCATCCTCTACAAACTTCTTGAGGCAAACTACTCAACCACTGCAACTAACTGCGCTGTATTGACAAGCAGTACCAGTAAAATCCCGGCAATGCCTCAGATGGACACATGCACTAAGCCCCCATTTACATGTTCCCAAGCACATAGCCGGGTAGCATCGTTGAAGCCTTGAAATGTGAACACAACATAACACCACGAACTGGTCTTCGTACACGGAAAATGTACGACAATCTATATTGTAACAGTCACAAACAAGATGTAAAAGATCATCTTATATTCATAGAAACGAGCGATGCAAATCTCGTGATGGTGGGTCACCAAGCTTCTCCTTCGCCTACGTCTGTTGCATAGAACAACACAATTGCAAGGAGGGGGCGAAGATAAGAGATAACTAACACTTTTCCGTCACCCAGTTAAACACTTGAATCATGAAAATGGAATAATAATAGGAACGTACTCACCACTTATGGAAAAATCCAACGTTGCGTTCTTAATTTAGGCAATCGCTAATGTTCTGACAAATGAACATCACAGAATGTTCTATCGCTCCAGAACGTTCTACGCTGCCCTGTTGCAGTATCTGAAGTATAGATAAATTAGGCAGAAACGATTTGGGCTAGTCATAAAAAACTAGATTTCCCTTGTTTCATCGTCTTAAAACTACATGTCGATACATCCCATCGGGCGGCTTCCCTGCTGAACACGCCAAACACTCTCTTTCAACAAAGGGAAGGCTCCCCATTATTTAAAACTACGTAAAGTTAAACTTAACGAGAGTCACCACATGTAAAACGCTTTTATACGATCAAAAAAAAAAAAAACCCAAAAAAACACAAATGAACAACAATATTGCGAGCACGATGCATACCATCAAACCTCGCGGAGCACACCCCCTCATATCGCACACATACGAGCCATAATAACAAAACCTAACCAACCACCAACAAAACCACAAACACCAAAAACCATACAACTACTAAAATAAAAACAAAACGAAACACACACTGACCCAGTCACAATATAATTGGACACTTTGCTGACTGGTCAACTTGGGTCTGGGGTGGGTGTCTCTAATGAGGCACTCAAGCCTCCTTCCACATCTAGTTAAGTGTCCACAGAGCTAGGCAGGGGGGGGGGGGAGTGGGATTACAGCAGTAAATATCATGAAATTGATCATTTCAATTAGGCAATTAGGAAAGAAGTTGTTTTACGAACGACGATAGGAAATTGATTGAATTAAATAAATAGACTGAATTACTTGAAAAACTCACCAATTTAATAAAAACAATGAAGCAATGAAAAAACAACATAATAGGAACTTCAAATAGAATAATGAATATCAGGTCATTAAAAAGTTTGTGCATATTTCTGTAGCCTGGTCTTTAACAATGAATCACGCTTGAAACCCTCAACAGAACTGGCTCAGTCCTATATGATTTGTATCCTCACACCTTATCCTTTGGTACGAGGAAATAAATTAATCATTTTATCATAATAGCAAGTAGTAAATATGAGGTCAAATTTTGAGCAGCATTACTTCTTAAATTGAAAATGGGTCACAATGCAACTGAGGATGCCTTAACAAAAAAAAAAAGCTTTACCATTTTGGTTTTCAATATTCCGGAATCGAGATGAACTAATCACTCGAAGAGAACTATTGAACACGCTCTGGATGACTGCCTACTGTTGATGAAGATGCACTGAAGGCACTCACTGCAGCTAAGCCATGCCAAAGCTGTCATGAAAACATTGGAATAAATGCTTTCTCAGCAGCAAATAAAATGCAATCCTTGACCACTTGTTCAATGTAGGGGTGAAGCCGATACCTACTCTACTTCTGCCAGTTTTTCCTTTTTCTATTTTAATAATAAAGGATAATATCTTCATCACTTGAATCACTAAAAATCTTTAACACGATAATAACAATAGCTTTAATCACAATAATGAAATTATAATTTAAACACAATATTATAACAAAGCCGCGATAATCGAGAAGTGACTGCATGTGTTCCGAGGGAAAACGCGAGCACGATAGTCACAGAGTTTCCTAAATTTTCAGTAGTGTCGTTGCGATTCACACTTGGTAACTGGTTGGCGATTTGAGTTTCTAATTAGTTTGGTTTCTTTTTAGTCGCTTAGCATGCGGAGGGCCTTCTATGCAATACAATCGGTTTCAATCAGTCCACCAAGCAACCATGGACATATTTTAAAACTCAACAATATGCAGGAACTTAGAAAACCTAAAAGTGTGTCTAAAAGGGGCCCCTTGGGCTAAAACTTAAGGAATCTAAGAGCTATTACATCCACTAATCGTGGGTTGTCAACACCCATCAGTGTTTTGAGGTATGAGACTCTAATGACTAGGTACCTCAATCAGGAAAGGGCTCTTCCAAGGTCTTTTATAGATCTTGGGCTCTTCCTCCTACCGTTGCGCCACCTTATGTCCTGCTCCGATTAGCAAGTTCAATGTGTCTGGGTGACAGACCACCACCTGCGCCACCCCACCTCAACACGGGCTCCAAATATTCCTGTGGACTGACGCAAAAGCGTCACGTGCCCCTTTTAATTAGCCACTGGGGAGGGACACCGAAACCTCCATTAATCCTGGTTCAGATAAGGAGCGCTCAGTATAAGACATTTATTCCAGGTAATATATGGGTGTCCACCACCACACCGCTGCCGAAAGGGGTTCCAAGCATGCATCCCGGAAATCAGATCCCTTCCTCTATGTCAAGCCGCACACCCCACAATCAATACACAACGCAAGCATTATTTTCCTGGGGCGAAATGCCTCCAATTAATATTCATTAGCAATAAGACAAATAAAGGCAGTTCAAAAGTACTTAGTGTAACTTTTCTTCCTACACCACATGCACGACAACGTTCAAAGGCGTACAAATATAGCTCTACTCTGACTGAACGGCGGGGCTTGGAAGGGTCATCAGCAGAACATCTAAGTGGGTTCTCGATATATAGCGAAAAGGTAAATAAAGAAGGAGTCACTCACCTGTTTGTCCGACGATACGCAGGAGCCGAGGGCGGCTTCCCTGCCCAAACTCTACTTTAGCTTACACCGCCGGGCCTGTCTCCTTTCCCACAAACGTTTCTTCCTTAATTCCGGTTGGGCTGCATGTCCTTTTTAAAATTTACAGCGAAATTACTGTTCATGCATGCAATTGTCCCTTCAGAATTAATAGGCGAACAATAAATTTACGCATTTAGCAATGCCTTGATCGAACTCCAACCAATATGGCCACCATGCTTCGAACATGGGAGGCAATATGTCTGCTCAGGACGACGGCTTTCTTCCAAAAAAAAAAAACCACACAGATAGATAAAAAAAAAAAAAAAAAAAAAAAATTACACTATAATATAACCAACAACAACACATTATACTCTAATAGTAAACTAAAAAAAAACCACCCCGGATTAAAAACACAGAAAAATACGTCCAAAGTAAATAACGGGAGATTAATGGGGGGGGGGCGCCCGGAAGGCGGCAGAAGGGACTGTCAAGCACCAAAACAAACGGACCTCCACACAAGAACCACCCAAGAGGCAAGTTCGGGAAATTAATAAAAACAGACACCCACTTATCCACTACAAACTACCTCATTTATAACCCACACCCTAACGAAACACCTAAACGACACCAACAATGTTTACAACCCAACCTCCAAACTATACAGCATCACCCAAACAAACATGACACAGCATCCACACTCCCAATCAGAGCTAACAACAACACTCCAACTCCACGACTTCCACGAACCACACATAAAACGCAACAACACTCAATTAGGCTAGTGCCCTCTGCCAGGCGTACAGACCATACTAACCTGACATAAAATGTCACAATGCCTTCTATGCAGTAGTGAAAATGACATTTTGACAATCTTAAAAATTGTCTCGTCAGAAACTTCTCCGATTGTTAAATCGCAAAGGCCTCCTACTGCAATAGGAATATGCAAGACAGCACACAGCTTTACAGACCCATTCAAAAATTATGCAGCTAGGATGAGAAATTTGCCTCTTTCTCCATACGCATATTATCACCTGTGGTAGATCATTGGCTAATCATATGCGCACACAACAGCTTAGAGATCATCATGCCCTCGAAATAGAGTTGCAAGACTTTTTCATCTCCAAAACCAATTGGAGACATGCTATTGACTGTAAAGGGGGTTATTGTGGTGAATAAATTGAATGTACTTCAGTTATACACTAAAAATACGCAAGAATTTTTAATGACCTGATATAAATTTGAGATTTATATTAATTTTCTAAAATGCTATATAAATCCGAGATAGGCATTGTATTATTATTATTATTATTATTATTATTATTATTATTATTATTATTATTATTCTAAAAAAAATATTTAGTCACGTGTATTACGTTACTGGATTTATTCTATTATTCTTATTTATTTATTTATTTATTTATTTATTTATTTATTTATTTATTTTCAATTTAATGAACATACAAAATATGGCATTTCCAGAATCCATCAACTTCTTTGCAAGATTAATCATTTGTTAATTCAGAAATATATTTATTTTTATTGTAATTCCTCGTACGAAATTAAATCGAGGAATGGCATTTTTTTATTATTATTAATTTCACATTTACATTATTTTTAATTTAATTTCTTGAATTAATTGTTGTGCAATGTTGATCTTTCACAACGTGCTTCTCAACGTTTAAAGATGGGCTTTCTTAAATTTTTTATGCAGAAGAGCGATAGTGTTAGCCCCATTGTATTGTGGGATAAATTGCATTCCTTTTTAGAATATTCTTAATAGCTATTCTTAGTTTAGTCTTGTATTTAGTTCCCTAGTTTTTTACGAAATACCATATTATCACAGGAGGGCGATTAAAATAGCTGATAATAGGTGAATATTTTAACGCATGCTAGTGGGCGAACGCACCAATTTCAATTGAGTAGTTCAAACTTCTCCACTTAAGGACAATTATACGTGCTTGAGGATGGGATCAGAAATAATATATAGTGACTCACTCTTAGTAATGTACTCTTGGTCACGCAAATCCAGTCATTTTGGACCCCTCCCTCTTGCTTGTCACACTTCGTCACATTTTTGTTGGGGCCCCCCCCCCCTATAAATTGTGCGTCCTAATGCTGCTGCACCCCCCCCCCCCCCTTAAGAACAGAAAATTAATGAAAATCTGTATGAATTTCAACAATACAAGGAATGTTCAATGAAATCACATTTATTTAAAAATAAATACTGTATCTACACATGTTTTCTAAGTACAAAATTAAAATTATTCTTTGATGTTTACTGCGTAGTTAATAAATCAACCATTGGTTAGATTATCAAATCAACATCAATGAACAGTGCTCATTAACATTGTGATGAAATAAGTAATAAAGAAAAACACTTTATTTATCACAGTTCATAGATTTTTTTTTGTATGTTCAGACATTTCTATAATAGATATCAGAATAGCATTTCTAAAATAGATATCAGATATTTACTTAATCTTCATGCATCCATTTCGCATCCTCTGTACCACTGTTTTCATCACCTTATGATACATTGCAAAAAAAAAACAACAAAAAAACAAACAAACAAAGCCATCGAATATTCAATATGCAAATACTAAGGAGCCAATCACTGGCTTACTATTGCAGTCATGTGCGAACTTGTGCAGGCAATACTACCTTGTTCTGCATTAGTTTTATCATTTCATTAGTTTGGAAGAAAGATATCTGTGAACATAACACCTGGTCACAGCCGAGTTTCAGAAGGGACAAATTGTTGGTCTATTTTAAGCAAGAAAAAAGGGCAAAGAAATTGTAGTAATTACTGATACTGAAGTAAGAACTGTTCAATGCATTGGAAGGAAAGACCTGAACCATCAACCTCGAGGTGTAACTGTGGTCAGAAAAAATTCAGAATATTGGTGACCAGGGATAATTAAGACGTGTGGTGAAGGCAAACCGAAGAGATTTCACATTAGAACTTACGGGGAAATTTAATAAGTCAAAAGCATATCCATATGCACAAGAAATGAGACTAAACAGTTTTTCTGCCACAAGATATAAAAAAAAAAATAAATAATAAAAAAAATACGATTACTGTTCGCTTGAGAGCACAAAATTTGACGTGTGGAGCAGTCATGTGGTGACGAATTCAGGTTATCATAGTTCAGAGTGATGGGAGCATCAGGGTAAGAAGAGAACCGCAAAAAGTAATGATATCTACTGCCCAAGCCTGTGGGGTTGCTTCTCTTCGTCTGGTTTGGTACTGCAGATTATGCAGCAATAAAATGATGTCAGCTGAGTATCTGAATATACTGGATAGCCAGGTTATTCCATCCATAAATGAGTTCTTTCCTGATGGCACTAAAGTATTCCAGGACAATAACACCAGGATTCACAGAGTTAGAATTGAAACTGATTGGCTCTGGTCTTATGAGCAGTCATTTCAATGCATCAAATGGCACCCACAGAGTCCTGAACTTAATCCTATAGATAATGTTTGGGCATACATCAGGTTTCATTCTCCCTGCATCTCTGCAGGATTTTGGCGAAAAATACTGGATGAATTAGACATAGAGAAGATCCTCGAATTTGTTGAATCCATGAAATGGTGAGTGCGCGCAGTCATCAAAGCGATAGGCTGCCCAATTTAATATTGAAATGCGCGGCTTTTTTATTATTTTTGGCCAGGCAATGTACACAATATAAAAGGAAAAAATTAAAATGTATTTTTATGATGTCATGTTTGGTCTTACCCCTCCTTCCCTCCCTCCTCTTCACACACATTGCCATACAAGGCAAAATGACCACCTCTCCCCTTATTGTGTACATATTTTATGGATAGACCCATTGTATGACCACTATACCTTAAAAACAACAAGAAATTAGGCCTACCGATGAAGGTATAGGAAAGTAGCGGAAGCCCTGAGTTCATCTATTTCTTTTATTCCTTCATCTGCACTTTTTAACCCCCCATATTTTAAAACAAAAATTGATTTTCTCGAACCTTGTATTTAGAAAATATAAAAGAACCCTATCTTCTTACCTTTCTTATCGTTTTCGATCGAATGATATATCACACCCTATATGTTGCCATAAATTTCTTAAGATCAAGTGATTGCCACCCCCACAACTCCGACCCTAATGGGACAATTTTGCCCAAACTTTACAGTAATGTTGATCTCGCTTAGAGGAATCTGCATACCGAATTTCACTCCTTTATATGCATAAATACGCGTAGTCCTTTTGGTCCCCTCTAATTTCCGCCCCCGAAACTCCGACCCCAGTGGGCCAATCAAAACCAAATTAAATAGTGAAGGTGCACATGCCCATAGTAAGCTACATTCTGAATTTCAACCTTCTACCTCAAAAAATGCGGAAATTATGAAGGGGACGGACAGACAGACAGAATTATGCTCCATTCTTCTGCTACTTAATAATTAAAAACATGTAATTAACATCATAAAATGAAATAAATAATGTTACTTGTTTTTGATTTTAATAAATTTGATTTTTTTTCTACTTTATGAATTTTCCTTTATTAATTTATTCTAACTAACTGAATAAATTATGACTATGCACACATTTAACAAATACAGGGTGGCCCAGATTAATATATACAATTTTTAACAAGGCCGTATGCCTTAAGTATTTTAATACCTGCATGTGACTATGGTGGAATACATTGTCAAAGGATCGAAGAAGAGAGTCACACTATTTTCCATGGAGTGGTCCACCATGCGGCCCTCCAAGGCGATGCAAGCTTCCAGTCGCAACTTCACGTTGTCACAGGCCTTCTTGCACATGTCTTGGGGAATTTTGCGAAATTCCTCTGTTATTGCTTCCCGAAGCTCTGGAATGCTATGGATCCTATGGCGGTAGACCTTGTCCTTGAGATATCCCCATAACCAAAAATCGAGTGGGGTCAAATCGGGTGATCTGGGGGGGGCCACTCAACTGGACCGTGTCTGCCGATCCACCGACCTGGAAATGTTTGATCCAACCAACTCCGCACAGTGAGAGCATAATGCGGTGGTGCCCCATCCTGCTGCCATCACATGGTATCAAAATCATCGGCGTTGCGTCAATAGGGGATACACAGTGTTCACCAGAAGGTCACGGTAGCTGTCTCCTGTGACTGTGTCCTCAAAGAAAAACGGGCCGAGCAGTCCATCGTAACTTACGCCGGCCCACACCATGACACAAGGGCTCTGGTTGGCTACCTCCAATTCAATGTGTGGATTGGTTGCATGCCAATACACGCAGTTGTGGCGGTTCACATATCCTGAGACGTGAAATTTTGCCTCATCACTCCATTCCACATGGCGTGCTAACTCAGGATCGTCCTCCAGCATTGCAAGCCAAGTTTCGGCAAACTCCAATTGTCGAGCAAGTGATTTGTTAAGAGAGGATGATATGGCCTAAGTTTCAGATCCTTCAGGATTCTTTGAATACTCGTACGAGAAATGTCTAACCAAGCAGATAGCCGCCTTTCCGACATGTCCTTTTCTTGAGAACTGGTCAACTCATTTTGCAGGTACACTTTGTTGGCGTCAGTAACAACGGTCTTGGGTCTATTTACGCTCTTCAACGCTGCCAGTTTCATCAAACTTCTTGTTTACGTTCTTGATCGTTATCAACGAAGGTCCGGGTGTCCCAAACTTAGCTACCATACGACATTTCACTTCTGAGTAATTGTTGGTCGCTGAGTACAACCTCACACAATCTACCTTCTCTTCCAGACTCAATCGCTGCGCTGCCATCTTGATATGGACGATCCTCATGACTCGCGCCTTTTAATAGCGTCAGTCACGTGTGACGTGCATATGGCACTCT
The DNA here is from genome assembly GCA_023313115.1 of Rhysida immarginata. NCBI lineage: Eukaryota > Metazoa > Arthropoda > Chilopoda > Scolopendromorpha > Scolopendridae > Rhysida > Rhysida immarginata. The sequence goes on along the minus strand of JAHWFO010076724.1, from coordinate 241,173 downwards.
CAAAGATTGTATATATTAATCTGGGCCACCCTGTACATTATAAGTCCTATAAAATAGAATATGTTATCTGTTTTTGTTATGAATTGATTTTATTTAATTCAATGAATGTTTTTTATTAATTTAAATTTTTATTAAAACTGAAAGCCTTTTTTTAATGCCAAAAGATATACAGTAATTACTGTAGTAAAAACTATGACATCATTGAAATTGTGTCCATCAGTAGCTGACAAAAAGGCCCCATCACTGAAAAATCACCCGACTATACTACAGTTGTTTAGTCACACACTTCCCCTCCAAGCCTCACATGTCGGGTTCTATTTCTGAAAGATAAAAAACTGCCACTTTGAATCTTACAATTATTATTATTATTATTATACTGTATTTCACGGGATTTTAAACATCCCGGATAAAAAAAAAAGGTAAATAACGGAGTAAATACTCAAGTTACTTCCCTACTATGGAGTCAATTACTTATGTTAAGGAATTCACGGGTAATAGAGCAAGTATTTAAAATCACTGATTTTTGAAGACTCATGATTAATTTTGAGTCAAGACCCAAAATGTCAATGCTGGTTGAAAGTTTCTTGGGAATTAACCCTGTAGCAGAGAGAATTATAGGAACGATTTTGACAGAGGACTGATGCCACATCTGTCGAATTTCTTCTGAGAGTGGTAGATATTTTTGAAATTTCTCATTATACTTTTTCTCTATATTATGAGAGTTAGGAATGGCTATATCAATAAGGTAAGTAGTTTTGTTTGTTTTGTTAATCAGAGTGATATCAGGTCTATTATGTGGTGTTGTTCTGTCTGTGATAATATCTCTATTCCAGTACAGTTTGGCATCAGCATTTTCCAGGATAATTTCCGGTTTATATTTGTACCAAGGGAGGGTACAATTTGTTAAGTGATGCAGGTTAGCAATGGCTTGATGAATTTGGCGTCCAACGTTGTCATGACGTGTGACATACTTGGTAGAAGCTAAGGAGCTGCATCCACTTATTATATGATCTATGGTTTCCAGCTGAGAGTGACAGTCTGCAGTTGTCATCTACTAAGTTGGTATCTCTGATAATGTGCTTAATGTAGTTTCGGGTTTTTATAACTTGATCCTGTATGGCAATAATGAAACCCTCAGTCTCAGTAAAAAGATGTCCTGCCTGTAACCAGAGGTTCGATGTTTTCTGATCTGTATAATTTTGAGTAAGTTGGTAAATGTGTTTGCCGTGAAGGGTTTTGTTTTTCCAGGTCTCTAGTTTGGCTGCATCGGTAGTGGCATTATCATCAAGGCCAAAGTCCATCTTTAATTTAAGTGCTGTAAGATTGTCGTCAATTAAAGTAAGAGCACTATATATGGGCACATCTTGTTTTGAGTGAAAATAGGACCGGAGGAGATTGATCTGTTTATAGTGTAATTTTTTAATATCTATAAAACCCCTCCCCCCAAGTTCTCTCGGAAGGCTGAGTCGCTCAACTGCTGAGTGTGGATGGTGTGCATTGAATTTTGATGCTACCGTTCTAACCATACTATTAAGATGGTCAAGATCTGTATTAGTCCATTTCAGTATTCCAAAGGAATAGGTCAGAATGGGTACTGCATACTGGTTTACTGCTTGAGATGTGTTTTTTCCAGTTAGGTGACACTTAAAGATTTGTGTCAGCCTTTGTTTAAATTTATGAGTGAGTTGTTGCTTTTGTATTGTATGATTCATAGCAGGATTTTGCTGAAATCAAGATATTTATAATATTCATCATCCTGGAGTGCAGGGATTTTAGTCTCTCTATCTGTTGTACATAGATATTGTAGTTGCTCAAGCTGTGTCCCCTTCTGAATGGTGGCTAGCCTGCATTTATCGATCCCGAAGTTCATTCTGATGTCATTGGTGAACTGTTCGGTAATATGCAGGAGGGACTTCAGATGTTCGGCTGAGCTAGCAAAAAGCTTCAGATTGTCCATGTACAATAAATGAGTTACTTGTGTGTTTTGCTTATTGTGGAGTTGCATCCTATATCCATGCTTTGATTGATTAAGCAAATGAGAAAGAGGGTTCATCGCCAGGCAGAACCAAAGGGCACTTAATGTATCTCCTTGAAAGATGCCTCTATTGACTTATATTTCCTGAGTAATGAGCATGGTTGAGGTGGTTTGCAAGTGCAGGACAGTGCGCCAAGACTTCATGGTATGATGTAAGAAGTGGAGCAAGATAGGATCTATTTTGTAAATGCTCATTATTTGGCAGAGCCATGTATGAGGAATGCTATCAAAGGCTTTTTGGTAGTCAATATATGCACAATACAGGTTTCTCTTTTGTTTTTTTGCATGTGAGGTAATAGCAAGGTCTATTATTAACTGTTCTTTACATCCTTGGCTGCGTTTTCTGCACCCTTTCTGTTCTTCACTAATAATATTACTTTTGATTAAGTGTATGTAATCTTCTGTGCTATGATGGATGTAAAAAGTTTATACATGGTAGGTAGGCAGGTGATGGGACGATAGTTTGCTGGGTTATCGGTGTCTCTGTTCTTAGATAGCAGAAAGGTAACTCCTTTGGTAAAAAAAACTTGGTAATATATTAGGTTCTAGCACACATTTATTAAACCGTTCAGCCATTTTTGAATATGTGCTAGGTAAATACTTAAACCAGTAGTTGTGAATTTGATCAATACCTGGACATTTCCAGTTATGTGTTTTTTTAACTGCTGATTGAATATCAGTACTTGTAATGACTATTGGTTCCATGATGTTGCATTGGCTATATAAGAGTTCTTCTTCCTGAATCTAAGGAGTGAGAGGGTTATGACTTTCAGGCACTGTCCATATACTGGACCAAAATGCTGCAATGTTTGAAATCGCTGGCGGATTTTCGACAGTGATGGAGTCACCTGAGAGTGACCTATAAAACATCTTTGGATTGTTGCAAAAGAGATTGTTTTGTATTCTTCGCTGTTGGCTTTTTTTGTAACGCCTTAGTCTATTTGTCGTTGCTTGCAGCTGTTGTTTAAGTGCATCGAGCAGGATTCTCGGCTCAGATTCATTGTATTGACGTAAAAGAGTTTGGATTTCTTCTTCTGCTTTGCGAGATTTTAGGTTACTCCTGATTTTTTGAGAAAGTTTGCCAATGTGGCTACGGATTTTCCTGATCTTGCATTCCAGTCTTCGTTGCCAGGGGGGAGGATTATGCTTGTGCTGTGTAGTCGGGGAGCCGTTCTCCAAGGGTAATTGACCATTGAAGCTTAACGTGGTGTAGGCTGCACAATATATCAATAAGTGTAGATCCTCAAGGGTAGTAATATCTTGTAATTTTATGATAAAAGTATAAACTCCTGGGGAAACCAGAAATAAATATACAAATGGGAAGAAAATGTGGATATGATAAATAAAGACAAAGTAAATAACAACTCTTTATTTATTTATGATAAATAACAACTCGTAAATAACAACCAGATGATCAGAGCTGGTGTGTTACTCCCTTCTTTTCCACCTGCTGAATGATGAGAGCTTCGCCCTCGAAAAGCGCTTCTAGGATTAGGTTGTATTTTTCTTTTTACTTAATTTTTGTTGTGGTTAAAGAGTTGTTATTTACTTTGTCTTTATTGTAATTTTATGTTGATTATTGAATTAATTTCGCTAATCAAATATTTCGACAGATGAGAGAATTTTAGCCTTGGTAGTTTTGGACGTCTAGTGGGGTCAGAGTTTGAGAATAGAATCAAGTTTTGGTCAAAGTTGATGTGAATTTGCTCTCTTGAAACCTTTAGTCCAGAATAAGCGGTTTCGGTGATTCTCTCATTAAATGGGAGCTGAGTGGACGTGAGTGAGTCAGGCAGTACCTGTGGTTGATTGGTTCCATTCTCTCTGGGTAGGATGTCAGAAGTTTCAATCTCTATAGGTGGAGTGTCAGGGTCTGAGATTGTTTCTACTACATTTCCAGTTGCGGCTAGTGGATGTATTTCAACATTGTCAGCCTCCAGGGCTGTGGCTTTGAGCTGTTGCAAAATGGCTGGCGGAATTCTATTGTGTGCAATGATTACTCGTTTTTGGTCAGCGATGCGCTGTTCTGATAAATGTGCCAATTCGGGGTACATTTGTATGAATGCCTTATATACCCAACTTTAAAAGTTTCTCCTTTGGTAACGTTGTAATAGCAACTCATGAGGTTCATATTGAGGTCATCAGTCCATTTCATGTGTTGCCTGTGTTTGCCCGCTTTGGTGGTTGTTGGATACATATCCAACAAAGCACTGTCTGCAGGTGTTGTAGAATTTTGTGTATGAGAATAAGTTCCTAATTATATTATTATTATTATTATTATCTTCTTAATTGATTTACTTCTCTATTTGTCGACAGAAGCATTGTGGTTAAAAATTTAAGTGGAACCAGTGTCAGAGGCAGAATAAGGAGCAGGGTTTACCAGGGGTCTCCACTGGGCCCAGTTCTCTTTAATCTTTTTATAGTAGACATTACAGATTATATTAAAAGCACCTAGGCGAATTTTCTACTATATGCCGACAATCTGAAACTGTTATCGGCCATTCATAACTGGAATGACTGTTACAATCTTTCTCAGGCGGCGGTTTCTGTGCATCACTGGACTATCAACAACGGACTTGTTTTGAACGCCTCTAAAACATTCTGCTTAACTTACTCCAAGAAGGTTGTCAATTTCGTATATGATTACAGCCTGCTGCATAATAAAATTCAACGCTGTAAGACAATCAAGGACTTGCGAGTTGTGTTTAATGCAAAACTGACTTTTACTGATCACTTTGAACTGCTGCTGTCAGAATTTAGCAAATGCCTCGGTATTATAAAACGCTTAACGAACTTCTTTAAGAAGAACGAACTTTTTTACTACTGCATAGAACAATCATCTTACCTAAAATTTTATATACCGTATGGATCTGGTACTCTGGTAATACTCAGCTACTTGAGTATTTCCAAACCAAACTTTTAAACTTTAGTTCTTTCATTACTCGTGCTCTTCATCTTGCCAACAAAACCTCCCTTGCACCAGTATTTAGTCTCTCATAAATTATTAATAGAGTGCTTTTTAGCACCTTAAGAAAGCTTATTAATGGACAGCTCATTTCCCCAAGAACCCTTGAATTAATAGGCTTTCGTGTTCCCAGTGGCAAAAGGAATAATCAAATTCATGAGTTCCTTGGTAAATCACAAACCGAAGTTTTTACATTAGACCCAGCTTTTAAATTAATTTATTTGTTTAACAATAACCAAAATTTATTAGGTACTAGAAGTGAACCCACCCGACTGTATAATCGGGAAACAATCCATTGTTAGGTTTTTTCTTTGTTGTGACATAGTCCACCGTCGCTGATTTTATATATATGATAGACTTTCCTGCTGTTTTAACCCTCGAATCCTTATTTACTTCGTAATACCATTTTGTCTCTTTTGCTTTTTTTTTTTTCTTTCCATCTTTAGTTCTTTTTACATGTGTTTTCATTAACCCAGTTTTGGGATTTCGCAACTTGGGGCTTTGCCCCCCCCCCGGTCAAATTCCGGAGGGTTACTTCCCCCGATGATGCTACATTATTATTATTATTATTATTATTATTATTATTATTATTATTATTATTATTGAAGCGGTTAAGAATAGCTTTCAACTAGTCACTGAAGAGCCTTACCATCCATCCATTCGGATAAAATTGGATCAATTTGCGGGTGATAAAATAATAGCAGGCTATAATGAATATAATTTTGCTCAGGGGGATTTTTATTCATTATATTTGTTTCTTCTTAACTTTCACTGGGATCCCATTCGGAAGCTTTTCTCGATCGATGATATGTTTTGACTTCTCACATACAATCATATCATATTCCAAAATCCAGAAGGTTCCAAATTGGAAAAAAAATGTTGGTCCCAAGCATTTCGGATTATGCTAAATTTTATAGTTAAGATCATTGTCAAGGGCACTGCTCAGTTTGTGCCAAAATCCAAAGGGCCTAATTATGCGCTGTCTAGAAGAGGATACTCTAGGGTCTCTCGTTATCCTATTTGGTTCTGAACGGACACGATTAATTTATTACAAGAAAAAAATTACTGGCATTCACAATATAAGAAATTCGGGCACTTATCAGACAATGAAAAGTTTAGTAAGATCAGGAAGGCTTTAAAACAATCGGTAAAGACTCTTTTGATTTATATTTTACTTCATCAGAAAGACTCTTACATAGCAATCCCAGATTGCTCTGGGTTTTAACTAAGAAACTGTTGAAAAAGAATTCAAATGCCCCTCAACTGTTACATAAGCATGATCTCGAAGCTAATTCAAGCTACCACACCTTTGATTTTCGTACACATGCACTGGAACAATATAGATACAAAATTTAATATTCCATATATTACTGAAGCCATTGCCTGTTCTTATGCAAGGAAGATATCGGCTTCTAAAGCAGATATCTTCATAAATCATAATATACCTGATTATGTCTATAAGGGATGTTTTGAGGCTTGAAAAGTCCCACTCTGTATTTTTTTTTAATAAGTCTATTAGTTCTAGAACTTACCCTACTGCCTGGAAACATGTGAGAATTAAACCTATTCCAAAAGGAAGATCTCCTTCTAGTCCTGCTGATTATAGACCAATCACGTTAATCAGCTTTCCAGCTAAAATCCTAGAATCTTACATGGCGGAACATCTGGCCAGCTTTATCGATCCCCATCTTCCCCAAGAACAACGTGGATTTCAAAGGGGTAGATTGACACAAACTAATTTATCTATTCTTATGCAAGACCTTGTATACAATTTTGATAGATGGAAGCAAACTGATGTGATTTATTTAGATTTCCGTAAGGCATTTTACAGAGTTAATGTTATGCTTCTTTTACAAAAAATAAATGTTATGGGATGCTCTGCCAATATACTTAATTGGTTTGCCTCGCTTTTGCTAAGAAGATCATTTTTTATAGATAATATTATCTGTAAGTCCAGAGTGGGGTATATTCAGAGTGGTGTTCCTTAAGGTTCTCCCTTGGGTCTGGTTCTTTTTAATTTATTTATTGCAGATTTCATTCCAATTGAACCTCCTGGTCCCCCATCGAAAGTGTCTGTTCTAATGTAAGTAGATGACATAAAAGTATTTTCTACTGTTGATTGTTGGTCCGATGCGAAACTGCTGGAACATGCGCTAGATAATATTTTTCAGTGGTCTCTTTAAAATGGTTTAAGACTTAAATCCTAAAAAATCATTCTTTGTCCTCTTCTCAAGGAAAACTGTAAATTTGGTTAGTAGATACGTCTTGGGTAAGGTTCCACTAGAGAGAAAATATTGTGTGAATGATATCGGGATCATTTTCCAATACAATCTATCTCTTAAGGAGTACTTAAGACAATTAATCTCCCAGATGTGTGCGAGGATCGGAATAATTAAAAGATGCAGTAAAGTCTTTAAAGAATTTGTGACGAAGGAGGTTCCTATGTGTGATGCTGTCAATCACAAAAGACAATGTGGCACAACTACATCAACAAAGAACAGCCAACGTCATTATAATTGATGACTGAGTAAAAACCACTCGTCTGCAACCATCATCGTATAGTGAAATTTTTATGAATAAATCTGTGTCCGCAATAACTCCCTTTTATTTAAGCAATGTAAGCTAATCAGATTTAACCAAATATTGTTAAATGTATAAGTATCCTATACCTGAAGTCCCCCTTTCAAAGTTAAATTTATTTCTTTTATTAAGTGTTGTGCCCGCAATAACATTTCTTCTCAACCTTAAATAACTGTGATCAATTATACAAGAGGAATGAACAATCCAAGTGATAAAATGTAAATATATGATTTTATTTATTAAAACTCAAATTAGCAAATTTAAAATGATAATCAAAAAAGTAGGATGATAAGAATATAGCTACGTATATAATTGAAATTCAAGCAATAAAACTTTCTGATAAATATTGATGCTTAATGCTAAGCTTTCCCCAGAATAAACAAATGCGCGCAAAGTTATCGTTCATTAACGTTCTTATGCACACACTCTCTCCTTTTGACCGAAGTGAGCTCATTCAAACTTTAATTGTGAAATTTAAATTCACTTGTCACTTATCTGTTTTGTGTTCACTGTCATGCACCTAGACGATGTGATGAGACACTTGATGAACGTCTTTGTTCACGCTGCCGAACGTTGGGGCCCATTTCAAGGATCGTTACGTTTACTCCCTTGATGTGACGTCGCACTGGTCATCATCGGAGACGCTGATTCCGCTGGTTTCTTCCCCGTAGCTTAGCTGAGGCTGATCATCCACCCCACAGTTGCTGCTACCGTTACCTCGTAGACTCACAACTCGCTTTCCTTGCTTCGACTCAATGCTCGTACAGGACCTGGTTGACCTGTCTTTAATGGCCTCGATGTCACCAAAGTTCTTGTGCTTTAGTTTCGATTTCGCCATTAGTTGCAACGGTTTCACGCATGAGTATTCTTCAGTGAAGCTTTCATGGCACCGTGTCGCACCTTCGCAATAGTTCGTCTGAGAGATTTGATGTTTCAATCATGTGGTTATGTATTGAACACATCATTGGGAGGACACATTTGACATGCTGAACGAAATGATAGGACTCAGTTGTTTGAGACCTTTCATCTTCGAAAACACACGTGCGAGAGATTGGAGCATCTCGCACAGAGAGAGTCTTTAACACTCACAGAGAGTCTGGAACAATTTTACAGAGAGAGTCAGGAGCAGACTGCTAGAGAGAGAGAGGAGAGCCGTTTCCCCCTTTTTATAAACAACGCTCGCTGCGCGGGAAAGTCTTAAACCAACCAATCATTGCCCTCGATTGCGCCAAGGATAAAAAAAAAGATCGTTCATGAGAAACATTCGTTTTTGAAAACGAAGCAGGCAAGCATAGAAAAAAATTCGTTGTTGCCTAGCAACACGCTTTTGAGCATTTCGTTTCTCTCTTTTTGCACACGATACTAGTGACGCTCTAATCTTGGCGGGTCGAACAATGAGAGATAGGCCTAAATAATTTTAAGACTAAATACGTTAAATAATAAATGAGATAAAAAACGAACAATAAAATTGAGTAAAAGATGAGTATAAAAGAGATTAAATTGAATTGAACTGTTCATAAAGTCAGGTTAAAATGAATTCAAATGAGTAAATCTACATTTGAAGTCATGTGACATCACCGATGTCACAAATTAGACACTTTTATTAAGTTAAACAAGTCCATCATTGTTTCAAAAATAACCTACTGCACTCTTATCTGGTTCTCCGGAGCTTCCCAAGACTTTTTGCTTTTACAGTCCAAAGTTTTTAGATTTAAAAGTTTCTTTTAGTTAATTTTAATTACAGTCGGTTTTCCAAAGCAAGTTTGGAAAATTGTTTTAATTTCCGGAAAGGATCTTTATCTGGGTATCCGGTTTATATAGAATTAATAAAACTATCTTTACAACCGATAGATGGTATACTCAGATTGCAAGAAGGCACGATCCTGCATGCAAACTAATAAATTGTTATATGCAATATGTCAGTAGTGCTGATTCAGATATGTTTAATGATAGGTGTAAAACTCTTTTTTTTTTTTTTTATTTTAATTTTCTTTTTTGCTGCTTCCTTTTTTTTCTTATTTTTTTTTTCCTGTTTGCTAGTATTTGTTTTTTTTCTTTAGTATGAATAAATTGAGCTGAGCTCTTTTCTTTTTGTTTGTGTTTCACCTGTTCATTTTCTTTTATATGTATTGTCATTAACCCCGTTTTGGGCTATTGCCTGTTGGCGGACAACACTGGATTTGACCTTCAGTTTATCTGGTGGTTTTTTTCCAGCTTTGTTGTTACATTATTATTATTATTACAGTAAAACCCCGTTACAACGTACTTCAAGGGACCTGGAAATTTGTACGTTATTCTGAAGTGTACTTTATTCTGAAACTGGGGGGGGGGGGGGCTATGAGTGATTAAAATAAAAAAAAAACAAAAAAAAACATGAATGTCTACCTGTTTTGTGCCTTTGTCTACCTCTTTTAAAATATCCAGCTTTTCCTTCAATGAAAATTGCTTCCTTTTCCTTTTTTCTGCCATTACGATTTGTAATCTTTCTGTGAAATGTTGTAACGATGCTCAGACTTACACGGTTACAAAAATTCCCTGACTTTTCCCGGTTACATTCCCTTACCTATCCCGATCGCTAGTCACCCTGTTACATGCACATAAATAAACAAATTAAAATAAACAAACACATAATCTTACCGTATTGAAAATGGGCAATCGTCCGTCAAGTGAAGGTCTCTAATCTAATTGCAGCACAAATTGGATCCCGACTGAGTAGCATGCAGAGATTTCCGGGTTTATATATGCTGCACTGACCAACCAATGAAATGTGAACTCGGCTTAATTAGCCCATTGGCTGAGTTGCAACTTTCACATGGGCTGCATTGACCAATCAGAGCAAGATATGTGAATGATGTACGTTGTACTGAAGGGATAATTTAACCAAGGGAATGTAAAATTAGTACGTTATTCTGAAATGTATCTTAAAGTGAGGTACATTATTCTGAAACTTTTTAGCATTAAAATACGTACGTTTGGGACGGGGATTTGAAATTTGTACGTTATTCTGAAATGTATGTTAATGTGAGGTACGTTGTAACGGAATTTTACTGTATTATTATTATCAATATTATCAATATTTTTTTGTTTAATGTTTTAATCAGTATATTTTTTTTTCATAAGATTTCTGTGCAGTCTCTATACCCCGATTTAAATTTTACCTCACGTTGTAAGATACGCAGGGGGTTTGTTTTAAAGCCCTTTGTTACTTGAAAATCATTTCTTTCTCGGATTAATCCTGTCAATAAGTTCATTCAAAATTATTTGGATCACTTCAATGACATAGACTTATCACTTGCAGAGGGCCTGCATTTGAATATTTTTTCTTAAGTTTGTTTATCCTTTCTTTTCCCTGTTGTTTTTAACTTATTTCCATTTACATGTTTTTCAATAACCCCGCTTTGGGCTTCTGCCTGTTGGGAGACAACGTTTGGGTTTGGCCTTCATGCTTTTTTGGAGGTTCTTCCCAAGATATCTATTGCCTGATGGAAACGTGGCTGAAAGACACTATTACTGATTATATGCTCTTTGGAGGACAGTTTAAAGTTTTTAGGAGCGATCATATCACCCAACAGAGGGGGGTGGCATCCTTACAGCGGTTCCTAACTCCATTAGATCAGTTGAATGTGTGATAGAAACCTATGTCTTTGGCATTGACGTTACTGGCGTAGTTATCTTTAAGAAAGATTCAGTGAGTAAAGGTTCTAAATTAAGTCTTATCAATATTTACATTCTGCCTGCATTATCGACATCCAGTTTCGAAGCATTTTAGAAGATCTTTCAAGTTTCATCTCCTCTCAGGAGACAGAATGCGTAATCTATACTGACGGTTACTCATATGCCAAAAAATGCAAAGCAATCACCAATTGCTGGCTATGAGAAGTTAATTTAAAGAACTGCAATTTAAGTAGAAATAATTTTGGAGATAACTTGGAGAAAGTTTTCGCTAATATCGATATTGCTTTAAGTAGAGCAGTAAATGTACTAATACAACCTGATGCTTACCATCTCCCTCATTGTTAGCTACAACCAAGTCTTTAATGATTAAAAGTCAGAGAAATCGTGAATTGCAACTCCTCCTTAACAGTGTTGATACACTAGGCTATTTCAGTATTTGAATAATAAGGACTGGCACAAGACTGTATAGAGCACTGATGCTATACGGACTCCATATCCATTTTCATCCCAGCATGTAATGCTGAAGTCTTTCGTATGGATTCTACTCAGTCAACCCATACTACTCGGTCTTTTCCAACTTGGGATTTTTAGTAATACTTGCTCGCTTTGGAAACACAAGAAAAGTTTACACAAAAAATTTAAAGTGTCCAAGTTACAAGAAGATTATAATAGGTTTGCCCTCGTTAGAAGTGTTTTCAAAGCTAGTTGGCGAGATGATCGCACTGCTCATTTTAATGCTCTCAGAGAACATCTAAGGGCTGATCCTAAAGGTTTTTGGAGTATAGCTAAGAATTTACTTAATGATAATTCAGCAATACTTGGATATTACAAACTCTGTTAATATGAAAACTTGCTTAATACGAAATCTTTTCGTGTCTCGACCCCAAATGACTATTTTTCTTGTGAATTTCCCCTAATATTATGAACAGTTTACTTTGCAAACCCAGATATTCTGAAAAAAACGTATCCAAAATTCATCCTAAAATTAACTGAAAAACAATTCTTTTTCAATACTTGAAACAAATTTAATCATCCCTACTGATAAAATGCAAAAATAACATCATGTGATGTTCATTTATTATCTATGGGTGAGGTCAAAAACGTTAACTGGTGAGAGAAACCCGATTTTTTAGGATTCAAGGAGTGGGATATTATCCGCGATCAGGAGGCTTACAGAGAGAAACTCTTCGGGATTAGTTTTAAAGACTTTGTTGGCATTGACAGCGATTTAGTAACGACGGACCCATTAATGGATGAAGCAATTATAGAACAGCTCCATGAAAATCAAGATGAGGGATCTAAGAGTGATGACGATCAAGGTGAATAGGAGCAAAAAGCTCTTTCATCGAAAGAGTTAAACGATCTTTCCAGCAAATTAAAACCGTTGTTCTTAACTGAAAGTGAAGTTACCGATGAAGAATTTAATTTGCATTTCAAAGTTAATGACTTTATTAATAGGAAAATCACTAAACATAAAAAATAGACATCAATTTTAGAATATTTTCAATAATCAGCTGATTAAAATTTATTACTCTGAACTGTAACAGGCTACTTAAAATACTGTACAATAAAATAATAGAATTTATCAGCAAAAAGTCGTACATGTTTTCATTTTTTTCTCTTCCTGGTTAATATGAAACCCGGCTATTATGAAAAAAATTCTGGGCCCCAGCAATTTTGTAATATCAGAGTTCTACTGTATGAAGAATTCTGATCACATAGATAGTGATAAACTTGTAGATATTGCGAATGCTTTTGCTTCCACAATGAACAATGATATACATTTGAAGGGCTATTTCGTTCTTCTTGAGAAATGTTAGCACAAGATTGATGCTCTTTTTTATGACAGCCTGTTATTGCTAAACAAATTTTTGATAAAGCCAGGCACCTGTCAGCTTCGAAAGCCTGTATCATCCCGGGCATCCCGATTTCATTTTCAAGGGTTGTATTTCTTCTCTTTTACTTCCTTTGTTTAACATGTCTATTGAAAGTGGGACTTACCCTATAGATTGGAAACAGGTTGTTATTCAGCCTATCCCTAAAAAGGGAGAGTCGAAAGAAGTTAAAGCTTTTAGGCCTATTACCCTGATCTCTTTCCTGGCCAAACCGTTATAAACCATAGTTGCGGAACGGCTCTGTGCATTTTGAGCCGTATCTGTCTCATGTTCAACATGGCTTCCATCCAGCGTGTTTCACTCAATCTAATCTAGCTACTTTTTTTACATTTTATTACCCATCAAATTGATCGAAGATTGCAGGTGGACACTTTATATTTAGGTTTTTCCAAAGCATTTGACAGTGTCAATATCCAACTATTGTTAACCAAACTTTGTTTTTTATGTCTTCCGGACAAGGTAATCCAATGGTTCACTTCATTGCTTTTGGGCAGGAGTTTCAGATTTAGATTTCAAGATCCGCTAAGTTCTGGATTTCCAATTAAAAGTGGGGTTCAACAAGGGTCCCCGTTGGGCCCACTTTTATTCAACATCTTTATTGCAGACCTCCTTATGTTCTGGAATGCTTTCCTAGCAAAGTATTAATTTATGCAGACGATATAAAACTTTTCCATGTGATTGACAGCTGGAATGCCTGTGAAACACTTCAGCATAGTCTCTCAGTCATGTCACAGTGGGCAATTCGTAATGGTCTTGTACTTAACGTCCTCAAATCTTTATCACATCATTCAATCGTAAAACTGCCCATTCGTGTATAACTATCATACGAAAGACAGCCAACTTTCTTGGAAGATGGTTATTTGGGTGCAGTTTTCTCCGATAATGCTTAGATTAGGAATGCTTAAACAACTTACGGTGTTTTTTTAAAGATAATAAGGTTTTTATCACTTTGTTTAAAGCATTCATTATTCCGAAATTGTTGTATTGTGCGTGGATTTGGCACGGCAGTAATATGCAAGCCTTATTATTTATTCAACACAAATTTGTAAGTTTATTCAGATAAGGTATAAAATGATAAAGGTAACCTTTTTAATATTATGTTCATTCTTAATAAATGTCTGTTTAAGACACTTCTTAATCTATATCATGAAAAAGTAAGGGTACCGGTGATTTTAGACCATCTCAATTCCCTTGAGTTTACTAAACCCCATACAGGATTTGTTTTTAGACCTGCCCATAAATGGAGAGTGGTATTTCTGAGATTGACCCACTTGAAAAACTTTTAAAAAATTTTATGGATAATTTTAATGATGCCAACCTTGATGCGTTGAAAGATGAATAAGTTTTCTTGTTTGCATGATATTGTTTTCTCATAATAGTGGATTATTTCAGTTATTTCAATAGCCTGGATAGCTTCTAAAACAATGAACGTTACTATGGTTATGAGCGAGACAACAGAACCTTGAGCTGCCAATTTAAAAGCTATAGGCTGAGGAACAATGTAACAATCAGTGTTTCAATCTTGTATTTTAACAATCAGTGTTTTTGTTGTTTGTCTGTTTCTTAGAAACAATGAAGGTTGGATTGTTGCTCAGCACTATGGAAACAGGCACAGAGCAGGAATAATTAGCAAATTATATACAAGATGTTATCAACGATTTAATAAGACAGCAAATGAAGGGTTGGTCTGAAGGCAGTCTTCCCCTTTAGGCATAATTGATGGATCATAAATTCCTGATATAGTGGCCGTACTATATGGTTTTATGCCCAAGACAATGGCATTTATGCCAAAAGACATCAGCATTTAATAAACTTCTACTACATTGCAAAAACTGAACCACCTGATCCTTAATCTACATGAATTTACTATGAATTTAATGCATATTTATTATTTATTAATTTTCTCACTACAAAACAAACTTACCGGCTCAGCAATGACATCTAAGGCTGATAATAAAATTGGTCCACTAAGTATCTGTGGCAGAAGAACAGAGGTGCTCCTGAAATCAATGAACAAAGGTCATGTTAATATAGAATATTATAGAATGGATTGATGCTGCTAAATGAAACAATTGAAGTTACTCGCTTTAAGGTTATATTAATATACAGGGCGGGTCAAAAGTCTGTTACCACCCACACTATTTCAAAATGAATGGAGATACAGTAGTGCTCAAAAAATAGTACTTCCATGTTTATTGCTATAATACTTTCAAAAATTAAGAACATATAAGTAAACTTTATGTACATATTATCTGTATAAATATACAAAAGATAAACTAGAAATAAGGTCATTGTTTTTCTATGTGCGACGACACCATTAAACAGCCAAAATACAAAAAAATCATAAAATAGTACACATGAAAAAAAAGTCCCAAAAATGAAGTAAATACAATGAAAAAAAGAGTTAGCTGATCAATATTTTGTTGCAAAACCTTTTGCATCAATAACAGCTTAGCAGCAGGCTGGCATTGAATCAATTAATTTAGTGATTTTAGCCATTGGAATTTTTTCCCACTCTTTTCGTAAAATTTCAAATTTTTCCAGTGAATTTCGTGTCTTCTGTGATTGCAACTGCGGTCTAATTCTTCCCATATATGCTCAACAGGATTCAAGTCTGGCGAATGACTTGGCCACTCCAGTAGTCGTACCTTCTTTGACTTGAACCAGCAGTATATTTGGGGTCATTGCCTTGCTGATAAATCCATCTAGGAGGCATATTTGCTTTGGCAAAAGGAAGCATATGTTGCTGTAAGATATTCTTATATATTATTTTTTCCATTATTCCATCGATATTTATCAGTGGGCCTACCCCTTTGTGACTGAAACAACCCCATACCAAAGTGGATCCTCCACCATGTTTAACGGTTGGTAATTGGTATTTTGGATCAAATCTTTGGTTTGCTGGAAGGCATACGTATTGGATACATCAGAGCCGAATAGTAAAAACTTCGATTCATTGTTAAAAAGCACTTTATTCCATTCTTTGGATGTCCACTTCAAATGATCTTTGGCAAATTTGAGGCAGGCTATCCGGTTCTTCTTGGAGATCAAAGGTTTTTTCACGGAACGTCTATCAAACAAATCTGCATCCCTCAGATGTCTTTTCGTGGTACTCACACTAACGTTAACATTATGAAAGGTTGCCATTTTGTTGCTAAGGTCAACTGCAATTTTCTTCGGGTCAGCCTTAGACAGCCATATCAAAACTTAATCTTCTTGTGGAGTTGTTGATTTTGGTCGACCGAACCCTGGCTTCCCTGGTTCCCTGACACAACGGGACATGACAAATCGGGACAAGACAGAACAGGACAGACAAAACAGGAAAGGACGGAATGGGACGGTGGCAAAAAGGGACAATGACAAAACGAGACGGTGACAAAAAAGGACAATGACACAACGGGACATAGGCGAAACGGGACAGAATCAATATGTTTAAAAACATCGATTCATCGTCACACAAAATCATCGATGTTTCGTTACATCGATTCAGCGCCACACAGAAACATTCCACGAAAGTTTATAAAATTTTCACTAAATGCTCACTTATACTGAATAAGATATCAGAGGACAGTTACCCTTCATGGCAAGGTAAGGACTTGGTCACATATAGCCAATGACTAGTATAAATGGATCCCCTGAGGTCGCTATTTGGTTTCCGATAGCACAGAGGTCCCCTTAGCTTTTTTGGTATTCCTCCCGGAGTCCTATTGATCATATGACTAACATGACACGATGTGCCACCGGATGGCGTGACCTCTCCCGTCACGTATAGTTGGCGTAATTACATCTTTAAATATATAATTACAATCAAATCTATGTCTTAATATTGTCAAATGTCAATTGACCTTACCGTCTTGTAAGTATTTACAAAATGAGTATACTCTTCTACATCCCGCATACTACATGCATTTTGACCAGGATAAACGTTTAATATAAATATAAGTCGTTAATTATTCAAAATGAGATAATTTAATCAACATTGTAAAAATTATTTACATTCAAACTTTCATATATTGAAACTTTTGGAAAACAAAATGCCTGATTAAAGAATTATTTCGATAAAATAATTTATGTATTTTATATTTTTGTTATAATATTCAGAGTCGAACTAATCCTCAAGATTCAAAATCTTGCATGCCCCGTACACTATATCATACAAAGATAAGCTAACTTTTAAGCTATTGGGTTCATACCCCACTCATAGGTTCTACCTTCTCAAATACTTATTATATTAACATTCACTCATACATTAATTGCGGAACACTAATTGCAGTTACCTCCTCTATATGATTTACAATCTGAATAGGATTAGAGCTAAATTTAATATCAATTATTCCTATTTTAGCTTTCAATTCTAAAAATGACACACCAATAAAGTATTTTATAACACAGGCTCTAGCATCATCTATGCTCCTGATTTGAAACATCATGATTCTGTCCCGTTTTGTCTATGTCCCGTTTTGCCTATGTCCTGTTGTGTCATTGTCCATTTTTGTCATCGTCCCGTTTTGTCATTGTCCCTTTTTGTCACCGTCCCGTTCCATCTTTTCCCATTTTGTCTGTTCCGTTCTGTCTTGTCCCATTTTGTCATGTCCCGTTCTGTCTGGTCACCATAAGTTACATACCCTTGCATGCGAAAATACTGAAAAATTCTTGCCACCGTGGACTTTGGAACTTGAAATTGCTCCGAAACTGAGGTATATCAGTTGCCATTGTGGACTGCATCTATAATGTGCTTTTTTATTGGAGATGGCAGATGAACTCGAAGTGGCATGTTAAATATTGTCAGAAATAGCAAAATGTCAACGTCAATATAGAGAGTATGCGAAAAATTTACATAAAACTCAGTGTGGATCTCAACGTGGATCTCACCTCTATCAATAATGGATGAGTCTTCAAATACTAATTAACTCTAAAGAGTTTGAATTTATTTCAATATTCAAATGTTTATGCAGTCTATATATTATTACAAATTCTTTAAATAAAATTTTATACATTAGAAGTTTAATGATAAAACAAAGTGCACTATTTTTTGAGCCCTACTGTACAACAAATCTGTTGCAGGCAACATATACAGGGATAGAAACTAACTTATTAATATCAGGTTGTCCACTTACACAAATTACTAGTGATAACAGCACTGTTTAAAATTTTATTGACAAAAATTTACACATGACTGAAAACGATTTAATTTTCATTAACTATTTATTTAATATTTATCATATTAATAATTATTATCTAATGCAAACTACTAGAATGAATCTGAGTAATCATTGGCAGTATTCAGAGTCTGAGTCCCTTCTGGCTCACAGACACTGGTACTTGTTTCAATAACGCCTCCAGAACTTTGAGTCTCGCTTTGTATAATATCAGGTTCAGGCCTTCTCGGTTTTCTTAACATAGAGATTGTAAAGGGCCTTTTGCACCGAATGTCAATGTTAAACCATAAGTTAACAGCATTAGGGTTAATATTTTTGACACCATCAGTTTTTAGCATTATTCGCATCAAACCAGTAAGCACAGGAAATTGTAATCTGCTGCTCCCATCATTTTTACTTATTTTCGTCACTGATAATCCCCTTTCCCAATCTCCATTGTGCCGGAAGGCACAACAGAACACCCAGAAGCAAATAAAAGTTCTTGCATTCAGACTGAACAGAATCAAAACACTAACCCAAAAGAATTTGTATATTATAATCCAATACGTCCATCCAGGGCCTGTATGGCCAGAGGCCAACGAGTTAGGTCCCTGGATGGACCTGGATTAACGACTGCTGTATGATGGTCGCAGCCGCGGGGGGGGGGGTAAAGATCGTGTCTCACTGATGGTCACCCATCCAGTGACTAGTCGTGCCTGATGTTGCTTAACTTTCCTGAAGTTAGTGTTCAGTGAAAGCCCACCACGCCACGGCCTCTCCCAAAGAAGTAATTTTTAATATTTCCATGATTGCCATGTTTTGTATACTGGTATATAAAATATTTAATTAACTCTATTCTGGGAATATATTTTCAATTATACCTCCATTGCCTTCCAACATTTGGGGAAAAATATCTGTACAGGTCATTATAGAATTATTTCCAAATTGTGGTACCTTCTCTTCTGGCCAATTTCTGAATTATTAGGTTGGTTAAAAATTAATGGCCGATTTTTAGTGATACTTTAAAATGCAATAACTCATTTCAAACAAAACTTTATTAATTGAATTAACATCAAAAAGAGTCAACACACTTTTGCCAACGAGACAAGCTTATTTATTCCGGTGGCACAGAATTCTGTACTTCCGGAAACGACAAACTCTTTGAAGCATCTCCTACACAGCAATTGTCGAGGTGCTTGTAAAAGTGGTAGTCAGTTGGCGAAAGATCAAGTAAGTATGCTGGATGATCAAGAGTTTCATAGCAAAGATCATTTAATTTCTGTCGAGTGACCATTACGACGTACGGCCGAGCGTTGTCGTGATGCAAGAGGAGACCTTTCAGATTGACTAAAGCTGGTTGTTGTTGTTCTGTCTGGTGCATGTGTTGATTTGTTGAACATATAACCAGGCAGTAATGGTTTCATCCCGATTCAGGAAGCTGTGATGAATGAGTCCGGTTGCAGACCAACAACAATCACCATAGCCTTCTTTTGGTGCAACTTGGGCAGCCACTTATCGAGCTTTTTCATCTTTCCAATTTGCTTCAAGTGACAAATGACTTCCGAATGGTCTACCTTGAGCACTTGGCAACTTCTCGTATTGACTTACGCTGGTCAGCTTTGATTAATGTCTTCTTCAATTGATTGTCAATTTTTGATGGACTTTTCAAGGGTAGTACTGTCACCACGGAATTCTTCAAACCATCTATGCATTGTACGTAGAGAAGTTGTCCCGTCACCCCTTGCTTTGATGACATTTCGAATTGCTTCAGCAGCATTAAAATGACCAACTTTGAACTCGTGCAATAAAATGACGCGTATCTGTCGTGTAGACAACATTAGTAAAATTGTAGAGACTTAGGTTCTAATAGCAACAAAAATTCTTCTTTGTTTCGTTAAAATGCGTTTCGGTAATTACACCATCTGCAGTTAAAATACAAGTTAAAAATGTAAGAGAATGTGCAAGTGTCCACGAAAAATGGGCTTGGCCTCCGCATCACTTCCCGGTTGGTGGAAGTGCTAATTGCACCCATATGGGTTCCCTTTATCACCCCCAGTCATTCTCGAGTTCCTTTTTCACCCCCACATAGTCATGAACAAACATCAATGCGGACTCATAGATGAAATGATGGAAATTTTACAGACACACAAAGATCCCAAGAAAACCCCAATCCTGGAGAGCACAGAAATACACGTCACCAAAATGAATGACAAACAGAAGTTAATCAACACCCAAACTAACTCAGACATAGATCCACTAATAGCAGGGATAGAAAAACATCTACCGAAACTAAACAAGAAACGAAAACCACCACTCGAAGCATAATTGTTCTTTATCAGTGTTATTGTTCATTTCTTAATTCGTTGCCTTTGTTATTACAGTGCCTCACTCATCCAATTTGATCAATTAGACAGCCATACTGTCATTTATTTAATTTTCACTAACAAGGGAATCCCTCGAACATGTATGCCACAGATTTCCACCAAATTGAAATATGTTACTCAACTGAAGCTACAATAGATGCTTGCAAAATAAGAGAGTGCGGATTTTTGTTTCTTTCAAAATAAACCGCGAAAACTAAAAAATTTGAGCACACATTCATACAAGGACTCCATTGTTAAAGTGGTGTATTAATGCGCTTAATGGAACTTCTTTCTTCCACTACTCACAGTAATAAGCACGAATCCAATTCAGATGAAATAGACAGCAGCAGATGGCAATTGAATGGCTTCTCAAATTTCTAAACAAACTTAGTTTTTAAAATAGATTATTACAATTAGCTAATTACCTTCCAGTAAAATATATCTAGAGTAATTAATAACCATTTCCTTAATTTATTATTTCATTTTATTAAATAATTCGGTAATCAAACACGGGGATGGCTTCATGTACAACGTCGAGTAATACGTTGCGTTGGTGAGGGGATATGTATCGCGGTGCTTTATAATTTTAAATAAAAATAGTATTCATGGATGCCTACCTCATCTTATAAATTATTTCAAGATGAATACTTGTACAGCAAAATTAAGGTTTTATGCTTAATAACAGTGCTCTAACTGTATTCTTTGGCGATCGCCGCTAACAAGTTTGCTCCCCCTCTTTCCGCCATATTTTTTGAACTCTGCGCACTTCCGGGGCGCTTCACTGCCGTGCAACGCTATTGCTTCCATGGTGTGCTTGCGCGCAAAAAAAAAGGCTATCTGGGGTTCCCTTGTAAGTTTAACGATTCGATATTTCCCTCCAAATTAGGATGTCATTCTTATCAATAATTGTCCTGCAGTCCTTAACTTCTACATTAATAACAATAGTATAGAATATTGTAATTTACTTTTATAAGCATTCATTATAATTTAGTAATTACATAATCATATCATAATTTATTCATTACATGTTTTGACATTTTTAACTGAATTCAATTAATTATTATAGCAATTTGTTTAGATTAGCAATATTATTTTAGTTATTACAATGGTTTGAGTAACATGACCAAGATTTCCAAGTACTACCCTGGCCCCCTAATTCCCCAGACCTCAACCCAGTCAAGAACCTTTGGGATCACCTCGATCGTCATGCGTGTGCTATGGAACAACCACCGCGTACCCTTCAGCAGCTATCGGATGCTTTACAGTCTGCATGGCAACAGCTACCAGTAGAAACCTAAATCTTATTAACTCACTCCCACGCCGTCTAGCTGCTGCCCGTGCTGCTAAAGGCGGTTATTCAGGATAATAGCTGCTGGTCATAATAATGTGACTCGACTCTGTATATCTCATGACCAACAATGTAAGTCAATGTTTGTGCAACAATAGATAACAACAATGGCATCAACACGCAATTCACTAACACTATAAATGGACCAACAATGTATAGCTCATGACCAACAATATGCAAGGCAAAGTTTGTGCTTCAATTTGTAACAATGCTTATAATTCCTGCTGTTCGGGCTTTACTTAGAATTGATAGTTCTTAGAACTTCACATTTTCTTGAAAATTTTTAAAAATGAGCACTGACTAGAGATAATAGAGAGTTAGCAAAATATTGAGAAAGCGGCCCTCGACAATGCAAGAGTATCAACAGAAGAAACTGCGACTGCTAGACTACACAAAGTCGTGAATGGCCAAGTTTTGCTTCCAGATATCGAAAGGAGAGTGTGAATTACAACAACTCCCTGCAACAACTGATTACCAAATAGTAAGTAACCCCAAATTTTTTTTTCGAATTTTCATTATGAATTTTTTCTGTATTATTTCTAAGCGTTTTCATGTGTTTGTTTTTTCTGTATATTCACATCGAGATATTGAAAAATTTAATCAAAAAAGAGAGTCCGAGCAAGCCGAGGATATCACCCAGCTGATTTGGTAGCACAGCGGATTCAAACATTTCCTAAAAAATCCCCGATACATTTTATTATTATTAACAATGAGCATAAAATGATGATGTGGTTAAAGGGGTATAAATAAAGTCCTGGACGATGCCGGTATATTAGCTAAAATTCCTGTTTTACGAATTTTTCTTAGAATTGATAGTCCCTTCGCTCTGTGATGTATTGATTGAGTATTATTTAACCAATTTTGAGTTCTAATTTAACTTCTTAAGATTGTTCTGTTTACCTACAACTGTAATTATCCCGGGCAGTGCCAGGTGCCTCTGCTTGTAAGCAATAAAATTTAATTCTCCCATTCAATCAGCAATAAAATAAAAGTTTTACGAAAATAGCCAGGATATTTGGTCTAATATTAGTTTATAAAAGTCAAAATTCCTTCTAAAAATTCTTAGGTGGCACTAAATATATTCCAATAGAAAAAAAATTGGTAGTTTATAAAATTCATTGTTCAATTTAAGAATACAATTATTACAGATTTACACTTCAAAGTTTTGAAAAAAGAATTAAAGAACTCATTTCTTGTACATGTATAAAAATTTGTAAATTACCATATATTCTGGACTATAGGTCGCATCCCCAAATTTAAAGAGTAAATTTTGATACAAAATTTTTTTTCCTCTTAAATTTAAACCAGATCATCATAACTGATAATGCTAATTGCATCACTTAAAGATCACAACAAACAAATAAATGCCATCTTGAAACAAGTTTAATTACATATAAAGCTATCAAAACTGTTCAAAACTCTCATCTTCAATGTCAGCAAAAAGTTCACTTATGAATACAAAAAAGGGGAGAGCCAAGTAATGGGTCAAAGTAATTTTCACTGCTTCTCAGATAATAAAAATATCATGAGTTCAATACAGAAAAGTGAAAAAAGTGGATAAAGTTCCATTGCAGGGAAGAGGGAGAATGGCTTATTGATGGTCTCTGACAACACTTCCTAGAAAGAAAGCCAGTGCACTGAAAATTTATACATTTTTACATGATCATATGAGAGCCACCTAAACGAGATCGAAAGAATTGCAACACTTTATCCGATCTCTAAAATTTGTCTCCTTGGTGATTATAATTTGTGTGAACTTACCCCCTACTGGGTCTCCAGCGATTGTGCCCATGATCGAGGTTATCTGACCCCTAGGGGTAATCTCTTACTGAATATGTCATATCTTCTAAACCTTACTCAACATAACCTGATAGCTAATGGGAATGGCGTTATTCTTGATCTTGTGTTCTCATCAACTACTGTAACCGTGTCTTCACCCGATGATCCCCTTGTACTTCCTGATATACACCACCCTCCCTTGCATGGCCAAATCTCTATTGATGGTGAATATGAACTCATTGTGTATGACTATTTCATATGATTTTCGTAAAGCTGATTACTCCCTCAATGATGCCTTATTGGATACGAACTGGTGTGTCCTTGATCAGATGGATGTAAACTCAGCAATCAATCTTTTCTATGACACTCTGTATTCCTTAATAGATATATACATACCTGAAATCAGGTGGAAAAAGCGCAATTTCCCACCTTGGCATAGCTCCGAATTGAGACAACTTGTTTTCAGGAAGAAGGCAGCCCACTACAAATATAAGGTCTCAAATCTCCTTGAGGACTACACAAACTTTTCTTTATTGCACTCGCAAAGCAAGTCTCTTGCTAAGTCTTGCTACAAAAACTATAGCCTGAAAGTCGAATCTTCCATCTCTACTAATATCAAAAATTTTTGGAAATATGTTAACACTAAAAGATCTGATAATTTCCTACCAACCTCCATGTACTACAATAATGACATACAAAACAACCTCCATGGTGTATCTCAATTATTCTCAGGATATTTCTCTTCAGTCTTTGTCGACAGCAGTGCTCCACATGATACCAGTACAACTGAATACAGCAACCAAGTTGATATATCAAAAATTCACATCTCTTCATCAGAACTTGAAAATAAACTATTGGCCCTTAACACCAGGAAAAGTCCCGGCCCTGACAAACTGCATCCAGTCCTCATCTCATCCTGTGCCTCATCTTTATCCCTTTGCTCATCTTATTTAATAACTCTTTGTCTAGTGGTGTTTTTCCCGATTTCTGGAAACAAAGTTTTGTAGTCCCAATTTACAAACCTGGTGATAAGCACGATGTTACTAACTATAGACCCATAATTATTCAATCGGTAATTCCAAAGGTGTTTAAACAAATCATTATTCCTGAACAACATGGATTTGTCACTGGGAGATTGCAGAGTTTCTCCGACCAATACTCGTTCTTTCTCTTTCCTTTCCAGACATATTTTTGCCAGTCGTCTAGACGTTTGATAGGGAACTCAAGGAAGTCACGTGTGACTCAGTTTCCTCAACAACTACTAACTTGCTGTTATACCAAAAATACATATTTGACAGCTTAGATGCCTTATGCCAGGTTGATGCCATATATACTGATTTTGCCAAAGCCTTTGATAGAGTAGATCATGTCATCCTCCACAGCAAACTAGAAGCCCTTGGCATCAGTGATCCCCTTCTATCTTGGATTCATAGTTTCATCACCCAGCGTCGCTCATACGTCAATATTAAGGACACTATATCTACCCCTTTTCTTACCACTAGTGGTGTGCCTCAAGGCTCCCATCTTGGTCCGCTGCTGTTTCTTTTGTTCATCAACGACATTGCTGAGTCAATCAACGGTATCCCTTTCCTTCTCTTTGCTGATGACCTAAAAATCTTTCTCACTGTTAAGGATCAGTCTGACTGCATGTTATTGCAAAATGCGCTCGATTCCATTTCCTCATGGTGTTCCCAAAATAACATGTCATTAAATGCTGGCAAATGTAAATTAGTTTCATTCTGCAGAAATTATCATCCAATCCCCTTTACTTATAAAATTAATAATGTGCCCCTAAAAAGGGTTTTTCAGATTAATGACCTTGGAGCCATCCTTGATTCAAAAATGTCATTTAACTCTCACATTAACAATATAGTAAGGAGATCTTACAAAACACTGGGCTTCATCAATCGGTAAACGAAGCTCTTCAGTGATACCAAATCCCTAAAGACCTTGTACACTGCTCTAGTCCGACCTATCTTAGACTTTGCATCTCCAACGTGGTCTCCATTCTATAATATGCAAATTAATGTCATAGAGTCTTTCCAAAATAGATTTCTCCGTATTCTGTGGCAGAAATTTGACAATACCCAAGCGCCCCCCAAATATGATGTTCTTCGGACCTGGATCAATCTCGACTCCCTTCAAAATCGTAGAATAAAAGCAGACCTACTCCTGGTCTATGATATTATACATTCTAAACTAGACTGTCCTCAACTGCTCGAGTGTCTTCCCATCTGTGTACCCACTCATAGAACGAGGTCTCCCTTTCTCTTCCACCTTGAAAACACTTCCAACAGTAGTAACTTCGTGTACAACTCCCCCTTAAAAGGCTTCTACGTCAAGTCAATGTTTTTCTTGCCAATTTTGATGTTTTCCATAATAGTAGAACAAAGTTGAAAACATTGTCCTTATAATCTTATATTCATATATTACTTATTTTATATATAGATGATATTCTTATGTTACCTAATACTGTACAATGATTTTTTTTGTAAATGGTTTTCCCATTTAAATTCAATAAAATAAAAATAAAATAAAAAATCATAGAAAGTCATAATTTAAGACTTATTGGCATACGATTAACAATGTGTTTTTATGATGTAACAATATATGAATTTTCAGTCCACAGGCTTTCCTTTTAGATGGTGTTGTCTCTGATGGCTGTATTCATGAATTTATTCAAAATGGCGGCATGCGAAGTGAGCCATGTTTAAATCTCCATCGAAGTTAGTTTCCTTATTATTTAGTAATATTTACAAATATCCGAATATATTTTATAGGTGATAGGTGATTACTATTAACAATAACAAAAAGATATTAATTTAATTAAATTTAAGTGGAAAAATTACGTGGAGAATGGCAGTGTACGTTAATTTATTCACAATGGCGGCATGAGAAGCGAAGCCATGTTTATATCACCATCAAAGTTAGTTTTCTCCATATTATCCAGTAATATTTTCAAATATCCAAAGGTGTTACTGTTAACAATAATAAATAAATATTAATTTAATAAAATTTAAGTGAAATGTTATAACATCTTGCTTTTTATTCAATCAAACATGGTAAAAGCTAGTAATGAAACAAACAACATCAATATCAATAGGCAGCCCATCAACAGGTATTCTTGGCTAGGCTTTTGTAAAGGTCGCACGCCAGTTTTTCACTCAAAATTGGGTACAAAATTTTGCGACTTATACTCGAGGATATACGGTAGATCATTGAGTGAAGAGTCCTTAGTGCTGTTTCTATCAATAAAACTGGTAGAGACCTTACAAACAATAAAGGGAGAACAGAGTTTCCGACTAGTTTCGCCATTTATTCCCAGCTTTATCATCAAAGACACAAGATGAAGTAATGTCTGTTCTCCACATCTGCAACAACTCGTTCAAGACAGCGACCCTCGAGTCTATAGAAATTTTTAAAGCTAAAAGATCCTCCCCGGATCTCCTCCTCAATTGTAAAACTGATTTCGATGTTTACTCTATCCTTGATTCTGTATCTGACCTACTGTAATAATTTTATTTTGTATACTGAACTTTCATTATGTATTGCCTTAATAGACAACCGGATGAGTCTTCTTTTAGGTCCGTGTTTCAGTTTATGACACATTGCCCATTTGAGTCTTCTTTCCGTTTCCTGTTCCCAATTTTCTTTATTTTTATTTTGTTTTACCATTATACTGTTGCCACGACTCGCTACTGGTTCTTTCTTTAGCCTTTTGCATCTTTTCCGAACGTTTCGGAATACTTTCATACTATTCGTTATTTCTTTGTATTCTTTGTTTACAACCCCAAACTTTGTGTCTATTTGTCATTTCTTTATCCAATCATGTGTATCACTTTGTACCATATTTCTGTACATAAGGGCATGTAGCGTCTAGTGTGTTATCCTTGATAAAGCCGGGAATAAATGGTGAAACTAGTCGGAAACTCTGTTTTCCCTTTATTGTGTTGTAAGGTCTCTACCAATTTTATTTTATATACGGTAGGTCATTTCTAGCTAGTTTCGCAGACCCTGTCTTACAGCATGGCCATAATTTTGAGGTGAAATTAGATGAATATCTCCATACGGTAACCGGACAATTCAGAACATGACAAATCAGAACATGACAAATCAGAACGCTGATAAATCAGAACTGTCACAATTCAGAGCTATCACTAATCAGAACCTTGTTTAATAACATTATTTAAGGGGAGCTGAAGAGAGGATAGAAGGATCACCAAAGCATTAAATTATAGCATTTAATTATTTTATTTATTTATTTATTTATTTTATTTATTTATCGAATCAAAACATCGAAGTATTACAGTAAAATCCCGTTACAACGTACCTCACTTTAATTCAACATCAAAAGGAAAGGATACGTCATCACTTGAGCCAATGGGCTAATTAAGCCGAGTTTACATTTCATTGGTTGGTCAGTGTAGCATATATAAACCCGGAAATCTCTGCATGCTACTCAGTTCGGCAAATAGATTGAAAAGCTTCACTTGACGGACGATTACGGTAAGATCATACCCACTTTCCACTTCCACGGAACACTTTCCAAAACAGTCTTCACTCAAGTGAAATCTTTTTAAACATAAAGGAAGTGTTCTTATTCCCAATCCGGCTACGACTAATTTTCCTATCCCCGAGAAGTATGCTGATCTCATACTGTATGATACGGGGTCTGATGACCCAGATAAAATACTGGCAATTGGGAATGATGATCTGCTCTCAGGATTAAAGAAATATGTCATTTTTGGAGACGGAACATTTGATAAAGCACCCAGCATGTTTTATCAGCTGTATACTTGGCATGCTAAAATTGGTAATTCTTATCCTCCATGTATTTATTTTCTTTTGCAAAAAACATATAGCTACATACAGCAGAATGTTTACCATATTTTAGCAATTGGTGCCCAATATAACACCCCAAAAGATTCTGCTTGACTTTGAAAAAGCATATATGTCTGCTGCTCAAGTTGCTTTTCCACAAGCAGATGTGAAAGGGTGCTACTTTCATCTATGCCAGAACGTTATTAGGAAGATCAACAGTGTTGGCTTAAAGGAAGCGTACGAGTCTGATATAAACGTGAAGTTGAAACTGAAGTCCCTACCTGCTCTCTCTTTTGTGCCAATACTTGAAGTAAGAACTGTCTTTGACCAACTAGCTGCCACATTTCTGGATGAGTAATGCTACAATGAGGTTCTCACATATTTCTTCTCGACCTACATCGAAGGAGCTGCAGGAAGATCACCTCTATTCCCAGTAACAATTTGAAATCATTTTGAGGCTGCTGCTGAAAGATGTCCTAAGACTACAAATTGTTGTGAAGGTTTTCACAACACCTTAAATTCATTGTAGCCACTCAAGCATTTGGAACCTATTCGTTCGATTAAAACTAGACATAGCTTGCCAGCTATTATTATTAGCCAATGCCCAGACAGGTTGCCCAAAAGTCACAAAAAGAAGTATGAGACCCTGAGTATTAGACTAGCAAGAATTGTGCAAGAATATCATGCTGAAGAAGACAAATTGAGATTTTTACGTCGAATGGCCAATCTGCAGTGATTATTTTTTTGTATTTTGCCATAGTCAATATTTTCGTGATTCAAAGTAAATAAATAAATGAATAAATAAAACTTAATAAATAATTAATACCATTCATATGAATAAATTTACGTTCTGTTTCGTCACAGTTCTGAATTGTGACAGTTCTGATATGTCACAGTTCTGATTTATCAGTGTTCTGATTAGTGATGTTCTGATTTTTCATGTTCTGAATTGTCATGGAACCCTCCATACAACTAAGAATCAGAAATTGTTGTGTTTCTTTGGATTGACGGAAACTTGCTATCAAAAATTTACCGGAAATTTACAGCATTAAAGAGAAATAAGTTTCTCACTTCAGAGAGCTTTGGAGTACGTTCTACTGCTCCAAATGAAACAAAATTTGTACTAGTGATAAATCAAATGATGCATACTACTGTAACAGAAATGGTTATTTCTTTTCATATACTGAACAAGTGAAACACCATTCATGTTACAACACATGCCCATTGATACCATCTAGGTATACCATCATCAAATAATAAGAAGAGCAATAGTTTTACATTCATCTGTGATAATTTACTTGACATTCCTAACACAAACACACAGAGGCATAAGCGTTTACCATCACCGCCTATGATTCGATTAGTCACCCTCCCTGCTTCGTGATATATCTGACAGAGCTGATAAAATAGGAAATAAAAAGATTCCTTTATTTCAATGATAATAAAGAATTAGTCCTTTTTAATTGGTAAAGTTTATATAAAAATTTTATATCCTAACAGCAAAAAAAAGTGACAAGTGTATAATTAAAAAAAGTTCATTTTTCTTAAAAAAGTGTTAAATGATCAATACAGGGCGAGTTTAAATTCACGCACTTCAAAGTTTAGCTGCCCGTAAAAGTACCAGTTTGAGAATTTAAATGAAAGTAAAGTATCACAGGTTCGTTGAAATGGTGGCTTTTATTTTTAGCATACAAACTTCAGATGTTACAATAAATGTTGGAAATGACGTCCTCTTTCGCGAATACAAAAGCGTATTCGTTTTACCAGATTTCGTAAGACTCTGCGAAGCATGGCAGTATTTATATTCGAAATGGCCGTTGTGATGTTTGTTTTCAGCTCAGCAATCTGCTGATATATCTGGCGAGGGGGGGGGGGGGCACAAACCCCAGAAATGAACGCGTTGAAGGATAATTTTTAAAAAAAAACAAAAAAAAACACCTAAAGTTTGTCTGGTAAAATGAACACGCTTTTGTATTCGCGAAAAAGGATGTCATTTCCAACATTTATTGTAACACCTAAAGTTTCTCTGCTAAAAATAAAGCCAACATTTCAACCAATCACTGTGATATTTTACTTTCATTTAAATCTCAAACTGGTACTCTACGGGCAGCTAAACTTTGATGTGTGCGACTTAAGCTCACCCTGTATTCCATAAATTTACAAGTTTAAAATTCAGTACTCTAAACTGCAAAGAAACATCAAAAAAAAGATTCTTCTTCTAAAATATCTGTATATTATCTATTTGTGACGTTATCACGTGTTGTGTTTAAAAACCATTTTTTTGGAGAGACTTGGTCTTTAGAATAATTGCATATGCTATTCAATTTATCAAGGAAAATATAAAAAAATAGGAATTTTTATAATGAGAATTTATAGTGTTGATAGAATTAGTAATTCTAAAATTGGATATAAAACGAAGATATACAATTGTGAAACAGCAGGAGGGTAGGTGCTATGACAGGATGAGACTGTTCTTTTGGGTTGTATTTAATTACAGTTGAAGTTAGTCTTTGAATTCTTGGGTTAATTGAAGTATGGAATTTATTGAAGGGTAGTTTATGTTATGGATTTTAATGAAGTGCAGGAAATGACAATTATTTCTTTGTTTGTTTTCATTGGATTTTAATAACACGAGAGAGGGAAGGGAGACCGGAAACGCTCTCAGTATATATAGAGAGATGAACATAAAAAAGGTACGAGTCTGCCAAGGCGATTGAAGGAGGGAGGCTGAGCACGCTTCTCTCTGGGACTTGATTTTTTCAACGGCAAATTGGAAATTTGGAGGGCGGACTAATTGAGACATCATGGTCAGTTAACAGGTCTATTAGTTTCTCCTTCCAGATTATTGTGTTGTGATATTTTAATAAGTGTGTATATTAAAATAATTGTTTGTAAAATAAAGATAAGGGTCAACAGTGGCTTAAATAAACAAATAGCGGTTTAATCAAAAAATATATAATCCATAGCATAATCGATACCCAGAGAGAATTTTACAATAATTAACAATATAAAAAAAAAATAAACATAATAAATGCCTTCCCAATAAAGTGGAAGGTAAAAACTCCCAATAATGAAAGAGTCAAGCTAATACTACAGTCCAAGTAAGTCACGGATTTCGATAGGCTTAATGCCGCATAGTAAGGCTGCTAGGGGATACATAAAGACACGGTACTTAAGATTACGACGATCTAGGCGTGTAGACTTGCAGAGACACATTCAGCATACGTTTTGTAATGAAGGCTCGATCCACGATGCCGTTCATTCGAAATACCCGCCCTATATATCTGCCTAGCATTACCCACAATCTTATGCGCGAAGCCACACTCCTGATTGGCTGCCTGCCATTCAGCTTCCTTCTCCCCCGGGTGGGCCGTGTCTGAAGCAGTCATAATCCTTCCGGAACGCTTGCTGGTGACTTGGGGCCTCTCATCCTCGTCGATGGGCGTCGATCTACGAAGCACGTGGGAAGGGCGGGTAGGCGCACAAGTTACAACACATTGTAATTGACGAATGTCACAACTTCCCCCTTCCATGATGATGTCTTGAGCACTCAGTGCCACTCCTTGGACGCTCTCGGTTTGATTCGTCATGGCGTGGCCTCTATGGAGCTGCTGGTAATCAACTCTGGCTTTGCAGCGAAGGTTGTACCGGTTCTGGCCTCCGACATGGTTGTCAACAATTGGTGGGATCGCAGGTTCGGTCTGTTCTTCCGTGCCCACTTGGGGTTCTCCTCGTGCCTCAGTCGGGAGAAGGATGAAGTGTTCGTTAGCTTCGTCTGCTTCGGGATCGTCTTCCTCATTTCGTTCTGGTCTTGGTGGTGTCCTCGATCTGTAATGAGTTCCCCTGGATCTCATGTTCCCCCATACAGCCTTAAGTCTATCAACATGTACAACCTGTTTTTCACGTAGGCCGGACTCTTGGATTTCATAGTTAACATGACTCAGTTTTCGAGTTATGCGGTATGGCCCCCGGTATTGATGTCCCAGTTTATTTTTGCCTCTGCTTTTAATTAAAAGAAGAACCTTATCTCCCACTTGAAATCCTTTTAGGTGCCGCCCTGATTACGCTTCACAATTTTTAAGTCTCTTCTTGTGTTGCTCTCTTGATTAGCGAGGTTGCGAGCGAGTCTCAGTCTGGTCGATAGTTCGGATTTGTATTTGGTAGGGTTACTGTCTGTCTCTTCCTTAATACCCCCCTCCCATGGTGTACGTGGATCAAAGCCGTATAGGAGGTAGGACGGAGTATCCCTCGTATTCTCATTGTCTGTGGTCCTAATACTGAAGAGGGCTGCATTAATAAATTCGTCCCATACATGGGGTTTCCCGTCGCATAAGCGCCTTAGCGTTTCAAGAATGCTTTGGTTAGCTCTTTCGACGAGACCATTAGAGTTCGGACGATATGAAGTGGTGCATGTGTGAGTGATGCCAAGATCCTCTAACACATTCTTCATTACCTCAAATGTGAAGTTGGCTCCCCTATCAGATATCAATTCTTTAGGGACACCGTAGCGGCAGATAATTCCTTCAACGAAAGCCCTGGCAACTGTAATGGCCTTCTGGTCTTTTAGGGGAAATGCCTCAGGATAACGTGACATTACGTCGATACATACTAATATGTATTTGTTACCATTTCCTGTTTCTGACATGAGACCGATGATGTCAACCGCCACTTTGTCAAAAGGGCACTCGGCCCTTATTCCTTGTTGAAAAGGAGCCGGTCCTTTTTTTAGTTTACATTTCTGGCATGTTTGACATGCATGAATGTACGTGTCGACATCCTTTCCTAGCGATGGCCAAAAGTAGTGTCTTTTAAGTTCGTTTATGGTTTTAGTTATGCCTTTATGACTCGCTAATTTATTGTTATGGGCCATTTCAATGACACGAATTTTCATGTCTTCACCGACGCACACTTTGCCAGCACCCCGATCTCTTTCCCTCTCTCTCTTAGACTGTCTCTTGGGGAAATATTTCAGAACACCATTCTTTAACTTAAATTCACCATATTTCCTAAACTTTTCAGGTGTTTGGTTATTCTTAGTTAGTGATTTATGAATTTCACTAAACATGGGATCAGTAATTTGGGAGGATCTTATGTCTTCTTCCCAATTATCATTGACTACCTTAACGATCCCATTACACTCCCTCACAGGAGGGCGGGAGAGGAAGTCTGCAACGACATTCCTTTCCCCTTTGATATGTGAGATCTGGAGATCGAACTCCTGGATCTCCAACGACCAGCGTAAAAGGCGCTGGTTCATGGCCCCAATGTTCGCTAGGAAAGAGAGGGGCTTGTGATCGGAGAGTAGGTGAATCGGAAAACCCAACACCATGGGTCTAAACTACCTGAGAGCCTGCACCATAGCCAGCAGTTCCTTTTCAATTACAGAGTAATTTACTTGGGCCTTATTTAGTTTGGCGCTGAAGAACGCTATAGGTCGAATGCCCTGGTCGGTCTTCTGTTGAAGTACGGCACCAATGGCCTCTGCCGACGCATCTGTGTAAAGACAACGCTTATATAACACTTTCAAAGAGACATATTCTCACATCAC
>JAHWFO010076724.1:151861-167557 GCA_023313115.1 Rhysida immarginata | reverse complement strand
CCCCCCCCCCACACTGTGGTATGTACTTCTGCAGTCTACTCTAACAGTTTCACAAGGGATTGGGTCCAGTTATTGTTGGCTTGGGCGGTCCGTAATTCCTCAGGTGTACCAAGGGTATGGGGCTCCATCATCACTGAGCAACAATGCCAGAATAGCAGGTCGGCCACCACATTACGCCTCCCTTCCACATATTTGTAGGTGAAACTGAGCTCCTGCAGCTTCAGTGCCCATCGCAGCACCCGATGATTAGAGTTTCTCATCCGCTGGATGAATGCTACAGGCTGGTGATTGGTAAGAATAGCGGTCGGGAAGTCCAATATAACGTGGCAAAAATGCCCTGCTGCCCTGACAATTGCGAGCACCTCCTTCTCAATCACTGAGTAGTTGGCTCCCCCCCCCCCCTGCAGCTTTTTGCTAAAAACACAATAGGACGCAGGGTTTCCCCCATTGACTGCTGTAGCACCCCGCCGATTGCACTGGCAGATGCGTCGGTGGCGAGAAAGAATTCCTTATTATAATCTGGGGGAACCAACAACGACTCGCTGCTAAGGATGGACTTGATGTGGTTAAAAGACTCCCTACAGGCAGTGCTCAATTGGAACGGCACTCCCTTCTTCGTGAGTTCACTGCTCCTATAAAGCTCTGAACCTCGCGTATACTCCTGGGCTCCTGCATCCGGTGGATAGCATCCACATTCCCGAGATTAGGATATGCCCCTTCTGGTGTGATAACGTGGCCCAGGTAGTGCACGCTGGAGGAGCAAAGCTGGCATTTAGCTGGCTTTATTATTAGTCCCTTTTCCCGGAACCTCCCCAGCACCCATCGCAGCACATGTACATGTTCCTGGAACATTGCTGTAGATATGAAGATATCATACAGGAACGTGTGGATGTTTTCACCGACCCTTCCCTTCACAGCAGCCACCACATATTGTTGGAACAGGTGGGTAGAGTTCTTCCCAACTTAGGGCAATCTGGTAAGCTAATATTTGCCCCATGGTGACTGGAAGGCATAGCATTCCCTCAGTGACTCCCCTAATGGTACCTGGAAATACCCACTGTTGAGGCCCAGCACCAAGAAGAACCTATGCCCCCTTAGCTCCTCCAGAATATCTTATGATAGCGGTTGGGAAATTCACGGGGCTCGTGCAAGTCAACCATGATCCTGATGTCCCCGTTCTTCTTCAGAAGTACGTGCATTGAGGAGTTCCATGGACTAATACTCGGTTCAATTATACCAGCTTTCTCGAACTCCGCCAGTTTCTGCCTGTAGGCTTCCATGTACATGTGAGGAATACGGTACTGCCGGGTGAAGATGGGGCGTGACTTGTCTATGGTGTAGTCAGCCACGTAATCCACCACTCCCCGGACTCGTATAACCTCATTGGAAAATAATTCCCCAAATTCATATATAACTTCCTGTATTTGTTGCTGGTGATCCCTGCTGATCTTCTCAATTTGCAGCCCTTCAATGGCTCGACATATTTCAATTAGCCAGGACTGACAGACTGTTGCAGGACCCATCATTCACTACCCCATTTAGCGTCCCAACTTGGCCCACAGACCTGCTGCCCACTGATCATGACCAGACCTGTCCATCCTGGGACCCTGTGCAGCCAGACAACTTAGGAGTAGTCACAGGGATCACGTTCCCTTCGTTCCATAGCATACTTTTACTCATTATTACAACCCAAAACTTCTAAAACAGTTGAATTCCCTTGTTAATACCGGTGCCAATGCTTCCCTCCGGATTACCAGGTCCCACGTTGAGTGCCAAATGTGACGTTCCCCCATCCCAAACTTGCGTTATGAAAACGAGCTCGACCACATCAACACTGTTCCAAACGGCATATGCCCTGTTAGGTTTACGGGTTCATTCTCTAATTTCATTTTGCAACACAAAGGCATGGCCTTCTCTGCCCGAAACCAAAAGAGAATTTGAATATTTTGCTTAACATCATTATTTTTAAGCAAAACAACATAACAATCGACTGTTGAAAGCACAGCATCACTTTTTCGAAAATCTTAACTGAGAAAATGATGCCAGCTCCCAACAATCGTGGACATTGCTGTCACGACATCGGTGAAACAGCGACAATTACAAACACAACCAACAACAGAAACTAAATAAATCAACCCCTTTAACTCAGGGTAAACTCACATAATATTATCAATAACGAACATGACCGTAATAACTTATCAATAATTACCACAAAAACAACACGCACTCAAAGGATGTCAGCAAGAGAAACAAAAGCACATCAACAATTAATGCTCAGTTTTCACCAGGCCCAAGTGATACCCACTGACATGGAATGTCAGTTGTTAGTTTGCAAGCATTCAATAAATGGTGGCTACTTAAGAGAATATTCAAAAGTAGTAAATAACTTATCTTCATTTCAGGCAGTGTTATGTTGAAAATAAACAATAGTGATAATTTGTAGAACTTTCCAGGATTAGCATTACACCACCAATTGCTTGTTGCCATTTTGCTTTTGAAACTTCACTACCATGCTGGCTTAGTTTGGCAACGGAAACTCGAGGGGAAAAACTGAATTTTCTGAAAAGTTTTAAACGTTTAACATGTATACATGTATCAAAAATGTCATGAAATGTAAAATAAATGGCCAAAACCATGCTGGAGTTAATTTCACGCTGTAGCAGACAGTATTTGACCAGCGTTTATACTGTAGTATGATTCCAAGCATCTGATGAGCTCTATCAGACCATCAGAATAAAATTGTGAAAATAATCAAAGATAAGAAATGGAGGCAAAAAGTAAAATAACTGACATTAAAAGCAAATTTTCTTTTGTTTTATTAAATGTAAAAAAAATTCTTAACATTACTCACTTGCATTTTAAATATTTCTTCGGTAAAAGGAACTGCACAATGTTTTGTGATAAATGACGTATGTATTTCATTTCTTGTTGCCGACTATACAATGCTGAATGAAGATTGGTACTATAATATTCTAATACTGTTTGTTCAATGTTCTTTTTATTACCTAAGAAAATATAATAAAACGCTCATTGTTAAAAAAAAAAATTCAACACATGAGAAGAAAAATAAGTTTCCAAATTAAAAAAATGCTGAAAATAAATTTGGAAAACACAATTTATGCAAAATACATGTAGCAGATATAGTGAGTATAAGCTCTTCAGTAATATAACAATAGGAAAGTGCTACTCTCTATTAATAAATGATGAATTTCGAAAATAACCAGGAATATATGTATTGGAATGTTTAGTAAACACGTATTCCATAAGCTAATTATGGGATAACCGTGTAGCAACAGAGCTGGAGGAATCAGGCCACAAACAGCTATTTCAATTTCAAATTATACAACACAAAATTTAGTTTCCTGTGAAAATGGGAGGTATTTGCTTTAATTTTAACCTAGACTTTTCTTGAAAGGACGATCTTTTTAATTCCCAGATAATGTAGAATAAAAGACCTTATCCACAAATAAAGTCAAATTCCGAGTCCTTATTATAAGTTGTTCTTCTCAGTCATAGCAATTAACGGAAAAACCGAGTAACTGTGAATAAAGATGAGGCATTACGGATACGAAGGGCGAACTCAACAAACCGTGATTTCGAGAAACACATGTTTGAAATTTCTGTTCTACCGCTCTTACAAGTTGAATGCTTTACTTTCAACCATTATTTTATACGATTAGGAGGGGCCAACTGAACAAAAAACTATACATCTTATTCTTTGCTGTCTGAGAAGCCGAAAAATAAAATAAAAAATATTTGAACCAATGTTGAGTTCGCCCATTGTATCCGCAACACCTCATATAATCACAAAGAAGAAAACACAACCTCTTGTCCACATTAAAATAACCCGCACTGCAGTATACCTCACAAATTTCCAATTTTATGTGTAATTACAAAGCTATTTTGTATGAAAATCTCGTTATATAAAGGCAAAATTATAATGTTTCATTTAATTCCACTTTCTTTTTCTTATACCTGAGTTCCAAATATTATAAAAATGACAGTTTGGTGCACATTTTTGGCAAACTTTCATGATTTTCACTGAAAGTCACCCAGATTTACAGTTTCGTGCAACCTTATTGCCAAACGTTCATGATTTTCACCGAAAGTCACATATATAAAAACCGAGAACCCTAGCAATAATGAATAATAAAAAGCCTAAAAGACAAAGTGGATACTTACTCAGAGGAAGGTAGGAGAATCGATACACCACTTTCCCACAAAGAAATTTATTCATCAACTTTCATTCACTATGGGTCAGATTACCAAGTTTACATCAAGGAAGGGAACCAATAGGGAGAATTTACATCGAGATAGAAGGGAACCAATAGGGAGAATTCACATCAAGATAGAGGGGAACCAATAGGGAGAATGCTGGAAGTTATTTAAGCAATT
Organism: Rhysida immarginata; assembly: GCA_023313115.1. Taxonomy (NCBI): domain Eukaryota; kingdom Metazoa; phylum Arthropoda; class Chilopoda; order Scolopendromorpha; family Scolopendridae; genus Rhysida; species Rhysida immarginata. The sequence goes on along the minus strand of JAHWFO010076724.1, from coordinate 163,162 downwards.
TCAATACATTGTTCCATTCTGATAGGTCAAGAGGACCTCTGTCTAAATTCATTAATTTGTCTGGTAAAGGTTTTGAGATCTCTAAGGATTCAATAAAATTTAAGTATCTATAGTCATCAATAAAATGTACTATTTTGAAATTGTCTTTTTTGGCCCAGTGATCGGTCTTCAGAATATGATGGGTGATACCCAATTTCTCTGGTTCGTAATCTATATATATATATATATAAAGAAGGATGTTTGTTTGTGGGTTTGTTTGTTTGTTTGTTTTTTATACAAATCTGCAGTTTTATTCCGATCTTGATAAAATTTTGCATACATGACCTCCAAAGCATGAGGAAGGTCACTGTCTACCTGAGATTTCGAAAAAATAATAATTATTGATAAAAAATCGATATTCATGGTTATGGCAGGGCATATTAATGAGAAATATCTCATGAACAACAACGCAAGACAAAGTTTTTGCAACAATAAGTATCAACAAAGGTATCAACACGCAATTCACAAACACTCTGCCTGGACCAACAATATATATCTCATGACCAACAATGAAAGGCAAAGTTTGTGCAACAATAGGTATCAATATTGGTAGCAACATGCAATGCACCAACACTATGCAAGGATCAGCAATATATATCTCATGACCAACAATGAAAGGCACAGTTTGTACAACAATAGGCCCGTCGTGTTCGCATCAACAATGGTATCAACGCGCAATTCACCAATAACAATGAGCACAAAATGATGATGCAATGATAAAGCAATCCTTTCCAAGAATTATAACAATGAACATAAAATGATGATGACATGGATAAGTTTCATTTTGTAACAATGCATAAAATTCCTGTTATTCAGGTTTTTCTTAGAAAAGAGAGTTCTTAGTACTTAACAATTTCTTGAAAATCTTTAAAAATGATCAGTAACTGGAGATAATGAGTTAGCAGACTAGCACTCCTTTAGCTCCGTGCTGTATTGAGCAAATGGTAAGCAAGAAAATAGAAGAATCGGCGACCGCTAGACTACACAAAGTGATGAATGGCCAATTTTTGCTTCAAGACATCGAAAGAAGAAAGAAAATTGCAACAACATCATGTGTACATCTAAAGTAAGATTACGTGAGTAAAAAATTATTTAGAGTAGAAGGCATCCTTGGAGAGGTCCAGCCTTTAAAAAATTTTTTTTCGGTAAATCAAGTCCCGATATATCACCTAGAATGGATTTTTTCAGTGAAGAGATAAATTCCTGTCTTTTGGATTTTTCTTTGAATAGATAGTCCCTTCGCTCTATATTGTAGTGATTGAGTTATTATTTAACCAATTTGGAGGTTTAATTTAGCTTTTTGAGATTGTTCTGTTTACCTACAAGCGTAATTATCCCGGGCAACGCTGGGTCCTCTGCTAGTTTTTAATATATGAAGAGTGCTCATTAATTCTTGTCTGGATTTTTCTCCAAGACTGGCCCAGATATTTCATCTCACAAGAATTAAAATAAATTTTGTATACACTGGATGGATGGATTTTGTCTTTTGTGTTCCTAAAATCTTCTTGCAGTTGTGAGAGCTCTTATAGGCGGTTAAGCCAAAAGCATGACGAATTTTCTCAAGTCCTTTCGTGAACAAACCCTAGCAATGCTATTAAGTTATTACAATAATGTCCATTTACAATACATTATTTTTATTGCCTAGAGTTAACTTTCGTCCTAGCAAAGCTGATTTTACTGATTCAGCAGGCCTTAGCTACTCAGTGCTTAAAGCTTCGTCTACGCAAATCTTGTTTATGCAACCTACAAGTTGAGCAAAAAACAACCAAACAACCAATAGAATGATATCTGGCATGGGGTTAAGTGTGATGTACGGGGTTGTGCATAACCTTTTGCTAGGGGGCTGCGACTTAAACCGCAGCGTTGTAGCACACTCTTATGACGCTTCGGCAGAGAGTAGTTCATTGTGCGTCTATTGGTATCAAACAAATATGGATGGTTTAATAAATGACAGTGAAGAGCAGTGTTTCATGGATAGAGTTCGTGCAAATGCATATCGAGAGGCAATGGAAGCAGGTGCGTCTTTTATTAATCGCAAATGGGTTGCGAACATGTTAAACCGATGTTTTTCCGTTTCTTCGAGATCCAAACAACACTATCGACCTGCATGAAGTTTGTTTTTTGCACGATCAGGCACCTTGCTTTAAGGCTAATGCAACACAGCAAATCCTAAGAGAAAGTGCTATCGATTTCTTCTCATCAAACGAATGGCCCGGTGCATCCCCTGACCTAAACGTTGCTGAACATTTTGGAGCCGTGTTAAAAGACGCAGTGGAATCTGTAATGATTCAAGAACGTGGTGAAAATCGGTATTCTCGAGACCTTCTAATGGGACACCTGACATCTGTGCTGAAGGACATGGAATACGATACTGCTCTGTTTGAGACACTCCTCCGCTCCTACCCGAAACGGATGTGTGCTGTTCGAGAAGCAGGTGGTGGCCACACTAAATATTGATGTGATAAAAGCAGAAATAAACGTACTTTTTGATTATCAACCGCAGAACATTCCACTTAGTTTTGTTTATTTTCCAGACCCCTAGCAAAAGGTTATGCACAACCCTGTACTGTCTGCTTCATGGTTTGGTTTTGGTTTTGCACTTAATCATACAACAATGATAATAAAGTAAATAAGCCAGAAACTGTGGACAAGATGGGTTCCATGTCAAAATAGCAAAAGTTAAAAAACAGCGAACGTCAAAATAGAAAAAAAGAAATAAGAAAACAATAATCGCGAAACTAAAATATCGAATGAAAATAACAAAACCAAAATAGCGAAGCAAAAATAGCGTAAACCAAAAATAGCGAATTTTGAAAATAAATTAAAAATTTTTGTATTGACTGTCCCCACCGAAAACTAGTATGAGCTACAAATATTACCATCAAATGTTAGCGAAGAACAAGTAATGTTGATCACCAAAATAACTCGTATCTGCTTTATAGTAGAAACACTATATCATCACAGTTTGGGAAATTACTGGTAAATGAGTTGTCACTTTCACATTATCCATTTGGCTGTAGTCTGTCAAGCTGTATTCACAGTCTTTCCTTCTAAAAAATTAACTTCATTGAATTTACTACAATAAGTTTGCAAATTCACTTTCGTATGAGGTTTTGTCCCTGATAAACTCTATGTCTGTAATATCTAATCTCACATTTATTTTAAAATGTAGCATAGATAGATATGAGGTAGCCAGGAAAGTAATGCACCACAATTTTTTTCTCCGTCCCTAACAATGGTACGAATGTGAAACTTGAGATATTCATTCTTTGAAGTTTTCTGAGTGCTTTCGCAAAGTTTCAGTTTCTTCTGACAGATAGCGTACATGCAGCAATGGAACAACATGGCCTCTGTAAGGATGTACATTACAAGCAGCGTGTTGTCATTGAATTTCTCACTGCGGAGCAAGAAACGGTTGGAAACATTCACAAACATTTATGTGCAGTTTATGGAACATCAGCAGCAGTCGATAAAAGTACGGTTAGTCACTGGGCACAGAGGATGAGACCATCAGAAAGCGATTTGCCAGAGCTCCAAGATTTGCCACGATTGGGGTGGCCATCCTCTGCTGTCACACCTGACAAGATGCAGCGTGCTGATGCGCTCATTCGTCAGACTGAGGCAGAACGACTTGTCAGTTGGCGCTGCAGCTGTCAATCAGCAAAGGAAGTGTGGGTGAAATCATCCGTGCTCTTGATTACAAAAAAAAGTGTTCACGATGGGTTCTGTGCTGTCTTACGGAGGAAAACAAAGCTCTGAGAAAAAACATTTCTTATGAGTTTCTGCAACGTTTTGAAGCTGAGGGGGAAGCCTACAGCCCTGAGCTAGCGCTCGCAGACTTTCACTTGTTTGGGCCATTGAAACATGCCGTTCGTGGAAGACATGGTCGCGTGAACAGAACAAGGACTGGTACCAACAGGGCATACACGCCCTTGTGTCTCGCTGGAGGAAGGCCATAGAACGGGACGGAGATTATTTAATATTTAAAGTAATTGGATATTTCCGATTTTAGATGCTTTGTCGAATACCTAGAAAAATACTTGAATTATCCTGAAACTTCAGGGTGTGGCATATCTAAGATGCCACACGAATCCAAATCTTAATTCTTAATATTTGAATTCGTTATATCTTTATTACCTCTAATTTAAAGAAGGGGAACTGTTTCAGATAAAAGTTCTCTTACTAGTGATTTGCCCTCATTTATTCATTCATTAATGATTATCTCATATTCACATCCCTTTTTGATTACATTTAATTCCATGTTTTATTTTTTGTGTAAAATAAAAAAATCATTTATTTAGTCCTAAGATTTAAGCCTTCCTCTCGTTGCTCTAACCCGCCAACTCAGTAAGCATTGGTTAGATCGTGTGCAAACATAAAAAACGAAAATTTAAAAAAGCCTGTTGCTATGCAACAAGGGAATTTGTGAAGTGTTGTTTGCCACGATCGAAAGAAACGAAATTTTCTCCCAAACTTTATTTACTAGTAGTTGGTGTGGTCGAGGGCAGTGATTGGTTGGTTGGAGCATTTCCCGCGCAGCGAAGGTTTTTATAAAAGACGAAAAAGAAAATACCTTTTTCTGCTCTCTAGCTCGTGCATCTCGCACATGTGACTCATGTTTGAGATGCTCTCTCTCAAAAGTGCTATCTTGTCATGAATTATCAACTATCGAACGATTGATAGTTGTGACTGAAAATCAATGTGTCTTATCCGATTTCGTGAAGATAAATGAATCTTTTCAATGTATGACTCCTGTGACTCAAAGTAATAATGAGAGTCCGATTAGTGTGTGAACATCAAATACGTATCCCATGCTAAGGCCCACGAGTGAGACAACAATGTCAAATGGCGAACTGAAACTAAAAAATCGTGTAGGTTTCTTGAAGCAATGGCAATAGAAAAGGCAGATCAACCAGGCAACGAGCAGCAGTGAATACATGCAAAATTGCACGACGGATCAACCAGGTAACTGACAGACACCAAGGCGGGCATGGAGTGACCGAGTGACCAGCGAGCAGCAGCATCGATAAGAGATTCGGTGGATCCACGAGGTAGCGGTGAGAGGAGCCGTGGAGTTGAGGACAAACTGCGGCTTACAAAGTGAACCACGAGCGGCAAGTTAGCTACGTGTCGGCGGAGTGCAGAGAACGCAATGGCAGCCAAGAAGGAGCACAACTCATCACGGAAACTTCACATGCAACAGGTGTCAGTTACTACGTCGAAACTGCAGCAAAGTGTTCCTTGACCAACACAAGGCAGATAAGTAGAATTTGATGACGATTCGTAAGATTAACATTAACACTGAGTTAGACACAAGAGAAAGAAAGAGAGAGACGTTAGGCCTAAAATATGTATTATGATAGCGTGTTAGTCTCAGAGGCATGGGAAAAGCTCTAAGTGTGGTGCATTGAAGATTTATAAAGATTGTTCTGTAAGACTTCAAACATACTTGAATTACATCTATTAATTATTCATTATCTTTAGCATTTACTAACCTACTAATTAAAAATCAGTTATTTTGACATGAATAAAGAATGTTAAGTTGACTTATCATAGTTATTGTCTTCACTTGTTTTACACTATCCCATGATTAAATAAAGGGGAGTATTAGAGTTCCTTAATGAGGGTGAATCATTAAGGGGTCTATGTTAAGAACTTAACACGGACACTGTGAAAGAACAGTGGGTATATTTGTATTATAAGTTACTGCGGGCACAACCATAAAAAATCAAAGAAATAAAGTAAAAGGGAAGTAACTTGAACAGGCGGAAATTATAACCTGGGTACTTGACCATTAGTAATTTAATCATGATGATCAATAAGGTATTCTAATTAAGTGGAGAATAAGAGTAAAATAAACAAGTTAAGTGATAATTGGTGTAATTATCAACGAAAATAATGATAGATACCTACTAAGAATTTCAATTGTAGTTTGCATGTTAAAAATTGATATTGGGAATGACTGTTTGATATAACAAAGAATCATTATACTGTAATGTTCTTTGGTTGTTTGTGTTGCCTTTTATGGGATCCAAATAAACAAGCTGCATTACTTTTAACAAGCACGTTTTTATTCTGTGTGTGTGTGTGTGTGTGTGTGTGTGTGTGTGTGTGTGTGTGTGTGTCGCCCTCGCGTGGCGTAATACAACATTAACGTTACATCTTTTTTCTTTTATTTACTTATTTTTTTAAACATTTAAAAAAACATGCAAAAAATTATAAGTCCAAACGATCAGGTGGGCAGACTATACGGCCCGAACGAGTAACTACTGGCAGCTTTTCACAATTTTCCACTTCTGGCTGGCTATGGCTTACTCTCTCTTGTACATCAGAAGGTTGTGGAGCAGCATCAGGTAGGTTTTCTGACACTCTAGATGAGAGTTGACCATTTGGCACACGTGAAACTCGATCTGCTGGAATTACAGCTCTGGTCTTATGTATATCCTGATGATTGCGTCGAAATACTGAGCCATCATTTGTCTTGACAATCACCGACCGAGGTGCTTGATATAGCTGGATTACCTTTCCTCCTGTCCATCTTCGATGTCCTCTACGAAGTCTCACTCTATCACCGACTGCAAACTGTTGATAGCCTGGCCGTGATCGATCTGCATATCTTTTTTGCATTTCCCTTTGTTGTCGTAATTCTTCACTCATTCTGCTAGGCTCTGGTTTACGATAAATGCTAGGCAGCAATGACTTAGTTGGCCTTCCGAACAATCGGACTGCTGGTGATTCCAATTTAGGTCTTGGGGTATTCCATGAGTTCAACAATGCCAGCGAGATATCAGTACCATCACTCTTACATTTCTTAAGTAGTGACTTGGAGTCTGCACGTACCGCTCTGCTAATCCATTGGGCATATCCTGGACTTGATGTAACATGTTTGAACTCCCATTCAGTTGCGAATTGTTGGAAAAGTCCTGATGAATATTGTGGCCCGTTGTCTGAAATTAATTCTTCTGGGATTCCAAACAATGCAAACCAACGTTTCAGTTCCTTGATAACCTCTTCAGAAGTAGCATGCTTTAGGACCGTAAAGTCATAAAAACTAGAGTAGCTGTCAACTACCAAGATATAGGTTTTCCCATGTATTTCAAATAAATCTGTGCCAACAACTTGCCATTCTTTATCTGGAACTTTATGAAGCTGTATTGGTTTTTTGTCATTGTCTCTCTGTGTAGATTGACAAATAGAACAACTTGAAATTAATGATGTAAGATCTTTGGTGAGTCCTGGGCAGAACACAGCCGTGCGAGCTCTTCTCAAACAGCTCTGTATTCCCAGATGTCCATCATGCATCAGTTGTAAATATTTTCCTCGAAGTGAGACTGGTATCAATGGCATTTCTCCTTTCACAATGATCCCAGCATAATAAGACAGTTCATCTCTATATGTCCAATACTTTCTCAAAGTAGATGGAACTAACTTGATATTTGCGGGCCAACCTTGCTCAATTTGCTGACACAATTCTTTCAATTCACTGTCTTCTGCAGTAGCTCGTTGTAGCTTTGTGGCAGCTTCTGTTGACATAGACAGAACCAAATGAACCACATAGCTTTCACTGTCTTGACTAACGTTGATTGCTGCACAATCTCGACTTAAAGCATCTGGTATTGGTATTTGTCTTCCAGGGACATAAACTATCTTTGGTGCATACGGCAATAAATCAAATAGAATTCTTTGTAATCGCATTGGTGCTGCTAGCAAATTTTTCTTGCTGATACTCTCCAATGCCTTATGGTCTGTTTCAACTGTTAGTTCTTTTCCATACACATAGTCGTGAAATTTTTTACAAGCTGCTCGTATAGCATATGCTTCTTTTTCAATTTGTGGATAGTTTTGTTGTGCTGGACTCAGTGCTTGGGTTGCGTAGGCAACTGGATGTCCTTTCTTCATCAGTACTGCTCCCACTGCCGTTGAACTGGCGTCCACTGAGAGTTTAACTGGTGCATTGACGTCATAAAATGCTAACAGTGGTGCTGATTTTAATGCTTCTTTTATCTTTTTGATAGCCTCCTCATATTCATCTGTCCATTCCCAGGCTACTTCAGACGTAACTAATCTTCTCAATGGTGTAGTGATTTCAGAATGCTTTGGTATGTATTTTGCCAAGTAATTGACCATACCTAGATACTTCTGTAATGATTTCACATCCTGGGGTGTTTGCAGTTGTTCTAAGGCTGTTACCTTCTCTGGATCTATTTCTAGACCTTCGGACGTAATTACATGACCCAAAAACTTCACCTTTTGAGCATAGAACACGCATTCATCTCTATTCAAACGTACTCCAGGTTTCATCAATTTTTCAATTACTCTCTTTGTGACAGTTTTTAGTTCTTCTATTGTTGATCCAATCAACAAGATGTCATCCATTGAATTAAATGCTTGGTTTTCCCCTTCTAGCAGCTGGCTTATTACCTGTTGGAATACCTCAGGTGCTGATACTACTCCAAATGGCAATCGATTAAACATGTATCTTCCCCAAGGTGTGTTAATAGTAAGATATTTCTTTGTGCATTCACTCACTACTATCTGCCAAAACCCACTTTTGCAATCAAGTAGTGTGAAGTATTTCGCTCCCTTCAAATTCGCTGCGAAGTACTCAATGGTGCGCAATGGATAATGGCGACGCAGTATTTGCTTGTTGAGATCTGTCGGATCTATACAAATCCTAATTTTGTCTCTCTTCTGTACCACCACAATGGGACTAACTGCTGGTGTTGGTTCTGTTACTGGTTCCAAAACTCCAATATTTACCATTCGATCTAGTTCTTGTTTGACTTTATCTTTTAGGGCAAAAGGCACTTTTCTTGGTGGATGTATAGTGAATGTTGGTTTAGCTACAAAATCGATATCATATTGAAAATTGACAATTTTTCCTAAGCCTGAGAATACTGCCTCTGGAATCTCATCATTCTTGGTAATCTGCAGAATGCACTCTTTGAATTAATCCTGCTGCAGTACAGGTAGCCAAACCCAGGAGTGGTGTGTAGTCTTCATCAACTACTTGATATCGCACTCGTAGTTGCTTGTTAGCAATTGTACAGTCTACTGCGACTTCCCTACAATGGCAATCTTTCCTTGATTATAGGTACTCAGGCATTTATGTTTAGAAGTATGCATTATTATGCCACATCTTTCAACAATTTTCTTTGTAATGACATTGCATTCCGCTCCTGTATCTAACTTCATCATCTGGTTAATGCCGTTGGGAAGTTGCACCTTCTCATACCATGCTGATTCATCACCTCGTTCTATTCCATCACATTGTAATGTTAGGCAACTCACGTACAGATCATCTTCCTCTGTAGTAGTTACATTATAAACATTTGTATTTTGTTGACGACTTCTACAGCAAACAGCAAAATGTCCAACCCCTTTACATTTATTGCAGTTCTTTCCATATGCTGGACAGTGTCTAGGTTGATGTTTTGTGTTGCAACGACGACACCTGAACTCCTTATCTTTATTTATCTCTCTTGGATTCTGTTGTTTGAATTGGGAAGTTGATGTATTTTTCATCGATGCATCATTTTGGTTTGTCAAACGTGGTTTTAACTCGTCCACCTTTTTCTCAAGTCCTTGTTTCTAGTCTTTCACCTGTCGACTGGCAGCTTCACAGTTTCGACAAATGGCAATGGCTGACTCCAGTGTAAGATTTGGTTCAGTCAGTAATTTTTCCCTGACCTCATCACTCAATACGCCAAATACAATTTTGTCTCGTAACATCCTAGGTTCCAGAGCACCAAAGTCACAGTTTTTTATCAATGTCTGGGCTTTAGTTAAGAATTCATCAAATGTTTGCGACTCCATTTGGACTAATTTGTGAAATGCCCATGATGCATAAGATTCATTCAATTTTGGAGCAAACCTGTCTTGAAATTTTTGTTTTATCAAATTGAGATTTCCTTGTTCCTCCTCTGTCAACTCAAACGTGTTATAAATCACAATGGCATCTTGGCCAATGGCAGACATGAACATTGCTACAGTCCGTCCCAATAAATTACGAACATTGGTTTTTTCTGTGTAATGGAAAGAATTCAACAAATTGTTAACACAGTTTACTGTTACTGTATAAAATAGGCATTTATCGCAATGTTGCTATTATGTGTTTAACATTCAGGCACGTAAGAAATAACAAACCCCCCAGTCTACCTTAAATATGATGTCCCAAAAAATTACGAACACACAGAACATGATCATTTCGCAGTAGGTGGAAGCATTTATTAACATGAAAGTTGCATATAGATAGATAGAAGGAACTCTGTTTGTAGTCCTACAAGTTTTTAAAAATAATTGACCACTTTTCACAAGATGGGGAAGAGGAAAGATGTTACAGAACGTGAAAGGTGTTTCACAAGCTGAAATAGCCAGAAGAATTGGTCGTGCAAAATCGACAGTTAATGAATATTTGAAAGGGAAACGAACTGCAAGCGGCAAACACACAAGTGGCCGTAAGAAAAGGCAACGAGCCGTACTAGACGAGAAGTAGTGCGATTAGCTACCCACAAAAATTGCTCAACACGTACAATAGCCCAAGAATTGGATCATGAAATCTCCAAATCAAGTGTGCATCGCATTTTAAGAAGCGACAAAAACATCAAATTCATGAAACGCAAACAACGACCAGCCCTCAAAGCAACACATCTGCAACAACGTCTACAATGGGCCAAAGATCACATGACCTGGGACAAGGAGTGGGAACATGTTATATTCAGTGACGAAAAAAAATTCAATCTAGATGGACCTACAGCGATATTGGCACGACCTACGCCATGAAGAACAATACTTCAGCAAGAGAGTTCAAGGAGGTGGTTCCCTGATGATCTGGGGTAGCTTCAGCATGAACGGAAAGTCATCACTTGCAATCGTCAATGGCAGAATGAATTCTACGACATGCTTTTAAGAGATGCTTAACGAACACTTACTCCCACACGCTGTCCGTATTGGTGGAGAGCATTACATTTTTCAACAAGACAATGCTCCAATTCATGCATCCGCATCGACAAAACAATGGCTTAATCAAAAGTACATCCCTGTTTTAGAATGGCCGTCATTGAGTCCTGATTTAAACCCAATCAAGAATGTGTGGGGAATCTTGGACAGGGCTGTTTATAAGGATGGACGTCAATTTGATTCCGTTCAGGACCTTAAGACGGCCGTTCTAAAGTCATGGGAGGAAATTCCACTTCTGAACTTGTGCAAACTCATTGAATCAATGAAACATCGTATTTTTGAAGTGATTAAAAGAAATGGCAA